>BJCM01084899.1:0-10198 GCA_018326385.1 Flaveria bidentis
TTTGAAGTTTTTATGTTCGACAGAACTTCAAAAACACTCAACCGAAAGCTCTGATACCAATTGATAGGATCAATTGAGACAATCTGTAATGATTTATGTAAACAATTCAAGAGAAACACAAACAATTGTAATCGATTCAAGCAATATCAACAAATTCACAGTTCATTGATATAGCTAAGACAATTACAAGAGTAAGAAAGCAGTTAGCAACTCTCAACAAACTTACTTGAATTCTCTGTAAAATTGTATCTGAAAAAATTGCATGCAATCGCTCTCTCTAACTAACTCTCTAGTCTAAGCTATTTATACTAGCAACTAAAGAACTAACAATTTACAAAACTAGTCCCTATACTAGTACAAACTATAAAATATATACAAAAAAACTAAATGTTAATCTTCCAAGGGTTCTAACACAGAGTAATATCTTTATGTACTAAGCCCTAATCGAATAGTGTGGGATTTAAAAGTTGAAGAAATTATTTTATCTACTAATAATGGACAAATTGGCGTATTACCAAATCACTCTCCTATTGTCGCAACGATAGATATGGGTATTTGATGCCTTAACGAACAATGGTTCACGATGGCCTTGATGGTGGCTTTGGTAGAACATGTAATAATGAAACCAGTAGTAGCTCCTGCGTGTTGTCACTAAATTAAAAAAAAAACAAAAGAATTTATATAGTTATAATTTAAAAAAATAAAAAAGACTAACCATTTGCTCCTGAGGAATCCAAACACATACTTTATCTTTTTATATTTGATTGTTTACCTTTCAACTTCACCTCTCTCACAAACACTCATAAGGCTAAACACCATTGCTCTTCTCCTGTATCGTTCTCTTCTGATTTCACATTTAGCATCACCATTATCGTGGCACCACCTATACCATGTCACCACCTATACCATGTCACCACCTATACCACACCCACATCAGTATTGTCTATGTTAAATTTGGCTTTCGACCAACGACAAAGAAATACAAAGAAATACGTAAATGGTGTCGTTAATGGAAGTTCCAAGGTTCGACAACGAATTATGGTAATGGAAGGTCATCACGGAGACCAAAAGAGAGATCCTCCTCCTCAAGTGATGATTGTCAGATTGGAGACTACGGGTGCAAGATCTCACATGTTAAGTGGCTCTAATCGCGTAATTCTACATAAGGGTTTCTAATCGAAGAGACGATGATGAGGGCGAGGGTCGTAGCTCCATGGAAGCACTTAAAGTCCTGCTATTGTAAGTCTAGCTAAGGGTTTCTAAGCACAGTAGTTTTAGCTATCCAACAATCCACCGTAGAAGCACTTAAAATCTCAATTGTTGCATCTTGTACTTTTAGCTTTATCACCATAGAAGCACTTAAAGTCCTGCTATTGTAAGTTTTATATTATTTTAGGTGTTGGTACGGTGGCACTATGCTACTGACCAAAGCGATTAATACATATTATAATTATTATTTTAGCAAATGATACAGAGAAAAATTATGGCATTGATCCAAAATAATCTCAACAAATTCTTAGAAAAAAAACTACTTTGAGAAAAGCTAAAGGAAAAAAACAAACAATTGATGCAAATCTAGCTTTCTAATAGGTTAGAGCGCTACTAGATGTTATCAATGTCATTTCATAACCGGATGATACGTTTGAATTATCATCAATAACACACTATATTTGGATTTGGTTATTTTCATTGTTTTATTTGTTCGATTAAATATAATCGAGCACAATCATATTTTGATGCAACGAAAAAATAAAAGAAATACAAAATCACAATTACTAAAATCAAATGATAATAAAAACTTATTGAATACAATTACCATGGTATCTAATAAGTTCTACCTATTATTTGATTTGATCTAATAACACCTCCATATGAAAACAATACTCTAACCACTAAGTTAAATAGGTTCTTTTTCATTACATAGAAAACCTAAAAAGAGTCATCCCATCGATAGATTATAAATATCATTTTACTTTGAAGCAATACCTTTTAATATGATCTTGCATCATGGAATAATCATCTTTCGAATATTCATATTGACAAAGAATTATCTACCTAATAAAATGTGTATTTAAAGCACTACAGTTTGTACTTTAGCTGGTAAAGAACCTCGTATAGTAAGCCTCTGGTTCTAGGAAACCTCAAAGCTGGATTGGAGCATTAGATATATAATTCTAAAACCAAAACATTCATGAAAATTTAAACAATTAAATTTAAAACATATTTCATCATCCAATCTATTACAACATAATAGAATACTTTAACTTAAACATTATAACTATGCAAGGATATCAGTCTTCAACTTCATGCCAGGCAGTCGCCGGATCCATGCCAAGCTCATATATTTATTTAACAATGCATAGTAGTTAAAATAAAATGCATATGAAAGTTAGTGTTGCTAAGCGCGCTCTCGTATTACTTTATCAAAGCTTTAACTTTGCCCATCTTTCTTTATGATATAATAGCGATGCGTAAGCTTTAAGGTACACATCATACCTTGTCAAGTAATGCTACTCTATTATTTTGTTTACTTTAACCATGTGCTTATACATATGTAAAACTTCTTAAGTTGTTATTATGTTGGTTCTTTAACTATACTTTAGCCTTTCTTTATCTTTATTTTATCATAAATATAATACCTTTATCCATTTCTTGTGTGATACACACGAATATTACTATCACTTGCAACAAATGCTGACTCCTTTCATTTACCATTACCCAAGACTCGTATATTAATGCTTAAAGACTCCTATATTAATTCTTAAATACGCTAAGACATATGTGCATGCAAAACTCCTTTAGCATACTTGAACATTGTACCGCTTTTTTAATATGGTAACTATGCATTATTTAAGTTCTTTTAAAATTTCACATGTAAAATTGTTTACATTAAGTTATTTATATGTGATTATGTTTAGCTTTTTATTAAGACTTTAGCTTCTATAGTTAACTTTTACTCTTTATACATACCATCAGGATTAGATATTAAGTATGATCAGGTATACATGATATAACTCGCATGCGGGTGAGTAATTCACATGCATGCGACCATTTCAGATTTGGGTGCACACACCTTTAGGTGACTAAGTCTAAAGCGGATGACTAAGTCCTTTAATTTTAATAACTATGTGTAACACCTTGAGATCTCATAAAATAATAAAATAGAAAATAAAAGTGGATGTTGGTTATTCTAAGAACCAAAGGTCGTGATAATGAAAAGTTTAGACCCTAAAATATACTATAAAAGAAAAGGGGTCGCCACTTCCCATTTCTTGTGCACATAGGTTTATAATTTGAGTATAGTTTGTGAGGTAAGTTCTCGGTTGGGTTGCGAAAGAAGAAAGAGGCTTAATGGTAAGAATATTTAGCCTTTTTCGATTTGATCCAAGCTTGGCATGGTCTGATGTGCATTGTGGTCGAGATTCAATAATAAAGGTTTAATGTTTACCATTACCCAAAATCCCTATATTGATGCTTAAATATGACAAGATATATATGCATGCAAGACTCCTTTAGCATACTTGAACATTTCTTCGTTTTTCTAAATGGGTTAACCATACTTAAATCATTCAAGTTCTTTTAGCATTTCACATGTGAAACTGTAAAATTAATTTCTTTATATGTGATTATGTTCAGATTTTTGTCAATACTTTAGCTTCTATAGTTAACTTTAACTATTTAGACATCAAGATTCGATATTAAGTATGATTATGTTTAACTATTTATACATCAAGATTGGATATTAAGTATGGTCAGATGTATATGATATAACTCACATACGGGTGAGTAATTCACATACATGCGACCATTTCAGATTAGGGTGAACAAACTCACCTGTGGGTGACTAAGTGTAGAGTGGATGACTAAGTCCTTTAATTTTAATAACTGTGTGTAACATTCTGAGATCTCATAAAATATTAAAATAGAAAATACATGTGGGTATTGGTTATTCTAAGGGCCAATGGTAGT
This sequence comes from Flaveria bidentis, assembly GCA_018326385.1. Lineage (NCBI taxonomy): Eukaryota > Viridiplantae > Streptophyta > Magnoliopsida > Asterales > Asteraceae > Flaveria > Flaveria bidentis. The sequence goes on from BJCM01084899.1 coordinate 3,970, forward strand.
GATAATGAAAAGTTTAAACCCTAAAATACATTATAAAAGGAAAGGGGTCATCATTTCTCATTCTTATACACAGGGGTTAAGTTTTTAATTTGGGTATAGTTTGTGAACTAAGTTCTCGGTTGGTTTGGGGATATTTGATCCAAGCTTGACATGGTATCATGTGCATTGTGGTTGAAATTCAAGAATAAAGGTTTAATCTTTATATGTTGATGACTAGATCTCATAGAATTAAAAGAGGTTATTTTTAAGGGTTTTTTTAGTATTCTTAAGAAGATGAGTTCAAGATTCTCATTTGTCAAAATTTTTATATGTTTTTAGGCTAATATGCATACTTTAATGATGTTTTCCACTAAATATACGAGTATATATATGAAAATAGTTATTTTTATGGTAAAGTTATGATCTTTATGAATTGTACGCTATAAATATTCACCAAACATTTCCATAGTATGAACTGATTTGGTTCTTGGCCCTATTGGTTTAGTACCCGGACCTATAGAGATTTGAGTAAGTTCATGGTGTGATAATCAGCCATTAATTTAGAAGTACTTAGCCGATGTGTGTGTATTTGGTTGAAGTATGTACTTGGTCGTTGATGGTATTTGACATGCAAGAATACTTAACATGTGGAGGTATTAGGTCAACCTTAATACTCGACCCATGGGTATAATCAACCTATATGAGTACTTGGATTTCGATAAGTATACGGTTCACGTTAAGTACTCGGCCTAAGTTCCTCTCATGTCCACGTGTTTACGATCTTTGGGAACTTGGCCAATAGTTGACCTATAATAATTAAGCATTCGTGTTACTAAATGTAACTATATTGAATGCATATATATCAAAGATAATACAACAAAGAAAAATAAAATTAAACTTATTAACACAACAAAAGTAATCTTCTTTGAATTATTAAAAACAAATAAAAGGAATAAAATATTTGTTACATTCCCTTTTTTCAGCCTTCAAATGATCCCTCGTGAATTGTCTCGAATCTAGAGATGGGCCAAATACCCGGGTATGGACCCGACCTGGACCTGGGTTCGGGTACAACCCAGTATAGGGTGTACCCGGTTTGAACCCGAAAAAAACCGGTGGGTAGGAACCGGTTTTAGTTTTATACAATTTTCAAGGACCCGACCCGGACTTGACCCGATTCTACCCGGGGTCCAACCTGGTTTTTTCTGTTTTTTTGGATTTTTCAAAAATCTAGTTGTTTTTACTGATTATATAGCTGTTTTTAATGACTATATTGTTGTTAGAAAATTTTTTTGCCTGTTTTTTAGACTTTTTTACCCCCGTAAATTAGTATAAATAGGTGTGGGTTGATATGGTTGAGTACTCAAGTCTCATACGCAAAAACATACGTAAAAACGCAAAAAATACTATTGTTTACTCTCATTTTACATTTTTACTCTCTCGTTTTACACTTTCACTCTAAATATGGCTCACTCTCAATCTTCCGTTGATCAATGTTCGTATAACACTCCAACCGTCGTTCTTGTTCTTGCACACAATCATAACATGGATGTTTGGTGCAATTGGGATATGGTTGAGTTGAGTGACGGGACTGTAAAAGCTCGTTGCAAGTTTTGTGGAGTTTTGCTTGCTAAAGATTCTAATACGAATTTAAGCAAACATATTAGCAAGAAATTTTGTAAGTTTTTGAAAAATAATCCGGATTTTCAACAAACATAATTAGGTGGAGACGGTGGAATTTTTATTTACGACATTAAAGAGGTTGAAGATTGAATGGCGAAGTTCGTGATTCAAGAAGTTTTACCTTTTAGTCACTTTGACAATCCTTAGTTAACCAACTTAATTCGAAAAACACTTCAACCTCGTTACACCCATGTAGTCTTTCGGATAATGGCGAAGCCAAACCATTTCCGGATGCGGGTTGGAAAAATATTCAACGTTTATCCGAATTTCTTGACGTGTTTTAAAACTCAACTACAAAATTATCGGGAGTTTATTATCCCACTAATTATTCGGTGCTTCAAGAATTATATATCATGGGTTTGAATTTTAAAAATTTTCAAACTAAAAAAAATAGGTTTGGAGAAATGAAGAACAAATGAATGAGTAGTTTAAAAAATATTTTCTTGAGTTACCACCTGTTTTTACTTGTGTCACTGATTAAATCATTTCTTTAATTTTACGGGGGTTGAATGTTTGATAGACGAGATAAATGATAATTTCGATATACATGACGAAAATCCAATTTTTTAACCGCGGCAAAAGAAAATTTTAATGAATGTTTGAAAATAATTTATAATTTTTATTTAAATAAATATGAGCCAAACGTAAATATAACTACGCCAAGAGAATCAACCTCAAGTGCTAGTACCTCAGTTAAATACCCTGTTTTAACTATGTTGAATGTTGTTCGGGATGTAACGACTAAACGAGAAAGGGGTAACGCCCCAACAAGCGAGCTTGGTAGATATAGTGGAATGGATTTTATTTCCACTATGACTACCCAAGATTGTCATGCATTTGATATTTTGGCTTGGTGGAAAGGAAAGGAATCCTAATTTCTGATTCTTTCCTCTATGACTCGAGATTTACTAAGCATCCAAACTTCTATGGTAGCTTCAGTGTCTGCGTTTTCTCTTAGTGGCAGGGTAATATCATTACAGAGAACAAGATTAACTCCAGAAGTGGTGGAGATGTAAATTTGATTAAACGACCACTTAGACACGATGAATCGTATACAAGACAAAACAAACCTTGAAGATGAAATTGCACTTGAAGCTAGAGTACACGATGAAGAGGTAGAAAAAAGAGTATCTTCTGGTATATCTGACGAAGAATTAGCATTTGATGAAACCTCTCGTAGAAAATAAATATTAAAGGATAAATTAAATAAAAGTTTTATGTTATTTTTTATTGATTTGTTTATGTATTTTTAAGTTGTTTTAATAAATAAATAATAAATTAATATGTATTTAATGTTGTTATAGAAATACATAACGATTAGTGCGATGTTTTTTTTCCTAAAATAATAAATGATAAATAACAACAGCAACAACAACAACAATAATTATAATAATATGTAACGCCCAGAATAAAACTAAAACGAGCCAATTAATAATAATGAGCTTAGTCGGGGTTATTTAATGAAAATAAGCGGGAAATGGATTATAGACTGAGTAAACCTCACGGGTTTTGTGTTAGACGAGTTTAAGGTCCCGGGAACGCCCAGTATATATAAACGGATCAGCTTGAACAACTCTCAATTCCAACTGAACACCAATTTCTAGAGAGAGAGTGTAGAGAGAGATAGTAGAGAGAGAAAGTGGAGATTCAAGGTTCTGTTGATCAAGAGATTGAAGATCGGTGTTCGTGGACATCCAAACAACAAGAAAAGACCAAGAATCCAAGTAAGAAACATCATTTAATTATTTCTTTAGATTAAACCCGGATTCTAGGGTTTGGGGTTTTTGAAAGTGGCAAAGAATCACCCAAAACTTGTTGGAGCATATATTGTCATATATAGTGTGTCCGTCGCTTGTCGAATAGTCTAGGGTTAATGTAATACACCTGATATGTTATAAACACATGAAACTGGATCATTCGCAGGAGCATATGCGATTGAGACTCAGTCGTACGACCGAGCCATGCTAATGGACCAGTCGTGCGACTGAGAGATGTGATTGGGACGCTTGTAAGACTGAACCATAAGTATGGTCCAGTCGCATGATTGAACCATACGCATCGTACAATTGAACCATACGCATGGTCCAATCGCACGAATGGGCCCAGTCGCATCTAATATGGGCCGAGGCCTATATTTACCAGTTTCAATCTGTAGAGAGAGGAGGGGTTTTGAGAGGAGTCTGCCCGGGGCCTAGGTGCTGCCGGATGAGAGGGGAGATCATGCTCGATCTCCCCTTGCCAAGAGTCGTGAATATTATATTGTAACGATCTTGTAATTATTAGGTTTTATCAATGAAACCATTTTATTATAGATCGTGTTTATTGTTTGTTTGTCTTTTGGTTTTGTTTATCCTTCCGTCAATAACACGCTCGGATGTCTACCGATCCAACCGACTTCACAAAACTCACGTTTTTATGTAAGAAACCATGTAAGAATCTTAGATATAACTTACTTGGTGATAAACCAAGGTTTTAGGTGTAAAAGATTGAAGTTTTGGGTCAAAAATGGGTTGGTTCGTAATTCCAGCCCGTTTTGCGAAACTGGGTGTTTATCCAGCGAAATTATGTAATCATCCAACGAAACTATGGATCTTCCTACGAAACTATAGTTTTGCAGGTAGTTTCACAGACTTGAATTCCCAACGAAAGTTGGGCGAAACTGGCCGCAATGATGCCAGCGAAACTGCCAGCGAAGATGGCAACAAAACTGCTGACGAAACTAGCAACAAAACTGCTGATCTTGCAGTGAAATTAGCAGCGAAATTAGGCAGAAATTAACCCATTTGAGTGTTAACTTATCTGCAGGCTGCGTAGTGTGATCCTTTCTTAGAAACCTTGATAGAGAAGCTACTCACTGAGTCCACGTGAGTTCTAGATCCCTTATTTTAAAGGTTTTAAACTTGTTTGGGCAAGAAATGCATACTAAATAAACGTTTTATATGACCAAAATTTTAAGAGGTTTTATCAGGAAGATCAATTTTTCTATAACAAAATATGCTATATAAATATTTAGAAATATTTTTTTTACGCTGACCTTTGGACCCCACTAAGGGCTGCTACCCCTAGGACCCCGCTGTCACGGGCTGCCGCCCTGAACCCCACTGTCCCTCGAGGGGTTGGTTGTGTTCCGTGATGACTTGTTCATGTTGTGCATGTGTATGGTTTGTGAACGGGTGATGCATGATGTTTATGACGATGTGTGATGGGTATGTGCTGTTTATGTGATGCTATGTATGTACATGTTGTGTTTTCTCACATTCCTGTTAGGTATTATTCCGTGACTTACGTGTTATGAGTATGAAATGAATGAAAGTATTATGTAACATAAAGCGGAAGTTAAGGATAATGATAAGAGAAACGTAACGAAAGAATGAATGCATGCATTAATGGAAGAACGAATGTAAGGAAGTCTTGCAAGTAATGTATTGAGGTTCACACCTAGTGAAGGGTGTTAGCTCAACTGTGTGCGGGTTAGCTACCCCGAAAGGATGCACACTAGGGTCAAATCTTTGTGATTGACCATATGTATGGGACCCTTGTCGCTTGCCCTGGGTACTGGAGTCAGCTTCATGCATAATGTTCGGGGTATAGCACATGGAATTGGTTCGAAATGTAAGTAAGAAAGATTATGAATGTACGAAAGATAAGTAAGGAAGACTATGAATGAAAGTGAATGATAATGATAACATACATTGAACGAAAGATAATGAATAATGATGGAAGATAATAATAAATTATCTATTTGTACGTATGATGCATGATCGCGTATGAAAGTAAAAGACGATTTAAAAAAAGTAAAAGTATTTTATTTTATAAAACTAGAACTCACTTAGCAATGCTGACTTTTATGTATTTTTCTAGTTGGCAGGTAATTGTTGCTGAGGATGGCATGGGCAACTACTTGGCATTTTTGTATGGCATCCATTTTGTAGAACTATGATGTTTTTATGATGTAATGCAAATGATACTATTTTATAACTGTTAACTATCTTGTATTATTTTGCAAAAATAATCATTAATATATGAGATGTTTTTAAGTTATTCTATTTTGTAGAACTATCTTGTACTATTTTATAACTGTTAATGATCCTGCCATCTGTAGGGATCAAAGTAATTAAAGCTTTTAGGGAAGGAGAGAGAAAGGAAAGGAGAAGGCCCACGGGAGAAAGGGAACAACCGGAGACTGAGATGGTTGTCACCAGTTGTAGATACATATATGTACCTAGATCCTGATCTCAATGTAATATGTCTTGAATGTCTTGCACTTATGTAATATTGGGTACTTAATAAAATGAGAATATTTGTTTGTGATTTGTTTTGTTTAATATTTCATTAATGAGTTGTTTAACGCATATTGACTTGATCATATAGGTTTATGGTTGATTGAATTAATATAAATAACATTATGATGTTTAATACATTCAAACTTAACAACATGAAGTTATCATGCGAATGGCCCATGCTAATGGACCATACGCATGAACAACTTCATGCGAATGACTCAGTCGCACGACTGAACCAGGAGACTGGATCAGTCGTATGATTGTCACATAAGATTGGCTCAGTC
>BJCM01084900.1:0-17212 GCA_018326385.1 Flaveria bidentis
TATATATATACACACACACACACACTTTATACACATCATAAAACATAATTTGTTATCAATTGACGGTAAAAAATTAACTTACTTTACGTTTCGACATAAATTTAGTTTTGAAACAAGTTATGACAATTGTAGTCAATACTTTATCACATCACATATGTTGACGCTTCACATGCTTATTTTTATGTACATCTTGAGTTGGTCTATGTTTCAACGTAAATTTTGTTTGGAGTTGCTTTAAATATAATATGTTTTCATTCTACAGTGTAAATTTGATTTACTCTATGATTTGACGTAAATTTAATTCGAAAATAAGTCTAGAAAGTTGTATTCTATGCTTATCACGATGCATATAGTCTTTGCAATGAGTAAATTTCGGTTTTGGTCCTTATGGTTTGGATATTTAACCATTTCAGTCCAAAAGGAAAATGTTTGTCATATCAGGTCTCATGGTTCCATTTTTGTAATATTTCTAGTCTCCAAGACTAACTTTGTTATTTTTGTCTGTTAAATCTAAAGGTATTTTGATCCTTTTGTATTTAACCTAAAATCTCTATTTTGATTTGTGTGAAAGCCTAAATCATCTACCACCTGCTTTCTTCCATCTTCTTCGGCAAGATCCCTATTGCTTCCCCTCTTCGACAACTCCTATCTCCCTAATATGTTTGGGAAAAATAACCTTTTTACTTTTTTACTTTTTTACTTTTTGAAGGGGTAGAAAAATCAAAATACCCCTTCAAAAAAATTAAAAAATTAAAATTTTTAACTTTTTAACTTTTCTGAAAAAATATTTTGGTTTTTTTATACCTCAAAAAAATTAAAAAGTAAATAAGTTGTCTTATCCAAACATGTACTTATAACAAAAATATAATATAAAAAATCCCACTATACTCTATCCCTCCCAGTCTCCCTCTCATCTTCTGATCTTCTCCACCCACCCCATCCCTTGCTCTCTTTCTGCAGGTCAAAACCATCGAAAATCATTCTCACCGAAGATCCAAGCATTTGTACAAAAAACTTTAAGATTGTTTTCCTCTTTTCCGTATTTATAGAATGAGCACTATGAGGTAGGTGCTTTGAAAATGATGGTTGTAAAAATATCATAGCAATATATCTAGCGTAGACCAGATTTTAAATAATGGGGATCACATTAGTAGGAAATAGAACCAATAAAACCAATAAAAATGTCATTTTCCATTCGTATATGGAGTTGAATACCACACTCAAGAATTGTTTTGGATCCAATCCATGGACAATAACAGTCAACAATTTGATTTGTTCAAATCAGTAGATAAAAAATGTTTTCTGCTCAACTAGAAATGGTTTACCTTTTCATCTATCGCCATAATTTCTTTGTAAGATGATAAACAATTGTTGGGTTCTTCATGAACAATTGTTGGGTTCTTCATAAAAAATCCCTTATAATTCCGGAACACAAAGATGTGGTTGGGTGGTTGTGGGTGCAATGGCGGAGCTTTAACTCTTTCGTAGATGGGGTGGGGTCGAAATTATATTTTTTAGGGGGCGGATTCAATATTTATATAAAAATTTACACTATCAGGTCACAAAATTACACTATCGGGTTAAAATTTAACACTACGGACGAAAGAATAGCCCCCCGGCCCCTATAATGCTCCACTAGTGTGTGGGTGGGGTAGTCGTGGTTGTACTGTGCTGGTGATGGTGCGTATAGTAAGGGCTTTAGGAGGTTGATGGAGGTGTATTATAGTTTTCGCTATCGCCGGAGGTGCGTGGACTAGGCGGCGGAAGCCGGAGGGTAGTTGCTTGACATGGGTGGTAAGGGTTTGGGTGTGGATCGTGGCAGTGGTGATGGGTGAATAGAAGGGGAAGAAGATAATGGGGTTAGTTTTGGGGTTTTTATTTTATTAGTTTGGTTTTAGGTGTGAACGATAAAACTAATAGAGTTAGTGTTATGTATTAAAAACGTTACGAAAATAAAACCACAAGACATAATTAGACAACATATTTCTTTTTATACTAATATGGTTAAAATACTGAAACTATAAGGACCAAAACCGAAATTTACTCCTTTCCAATTGACATATCCTTGGTTTATATAATTCTAATGCAGAAAACAAATTCCATAAATTATACATATACGAACCCAAACACAAGAAAATATTCACTAATTCCCAAATACATTACTGATTACACATACCAAAAACTTTTACTACTTATCACGAGCTTACATAAATCATAACCAAAACTAACACAAAAACCAAAACCACAATCATGCAGGCTTAAAGAACTTAAGCTTTAACCCATTATCAACAATACTCCAAATCCCACCAACCGTAAATGCAACACTAAACGCCACACCAAGCCACCCAAGTGACCAGTTGAAGTACCAATTGAAGCTATACTTTGTGGGCTTCTTGATCAGCACCCACATGAAACACGGGTACGCGAATGTGACCGGGAGCGTTAGCCCTCCTAGCAGCCCGGCTAGGCTCGAGAGGAATGGAAGTGCGACCCCGATGAAGAAGTTGATGAACCCGTAGACCACACGGAAGCCTGACCGCACCCACACTGAGCATGGTCGGTTCGTGCGGTGCGTGTAGCTGGCTTCGAAGTTGTCAAAGACTGGCATGGAGTAGATTTGGAAGCTGCTTAGGCAGCTGAAGACGACTAGGAGGAATGTTGTTGCTAGTAGCCATCTTGGGATGTCATGTTCATGGAACCCGAATAAAGCGTTTAAGATCCCACTTGGAGGCATCTAAAAAAAGTAACATATTTAAATACTAACTTTCAATGTCGTAAGGAGTTTGGATACAATGGTTAGCTTTTCGCTGTAATTAAACAGAAAAGCTAACTAAAGCAATAGGTTTAGCTACTGACATTTCACCCTAGTTTAATTAACGGAAATTGGCCTTTATACTCAAAATCGTTACAAAATTAAAAGTTAACATGTGAACATATATTTTTTTATATTTACCCAAACTTGTTTTTTCCCCAAATCAAGGATCATCTGCGTATTTAACTGTTTCAAAAATATACTAAATAGGATGTTGAAATTTCAAATTAACAAAAGTATACTTGAGAATTTGATAATTAGGTTTTTAAGGTAGTTTAGGATGGGATTTTAAGTAATTAGCATTCTAATTTTGGAATAGGAAACTCGTCCCAGACCCGTCCTATTGTCACTCTTAATCGATATACTTACTAGATTCCCATAAGCCCAGAAACCGCCAATGGCTACGGGGAACAAACACATCGCGATGAAGAAGTATGCCACCTTGGCTCCTTTCCACATTGGCACATGAGCGGGGTGCTTGAACGTAGATGGCATTGTCGACTGAGAAAATGCAACAAAACACTTTATAACATAAAGTTTGACTTTTCAGGTCAAATCCATCATATTCAAGTTACAAACTTTAAATTTATTTTATTGTGACATTAGCACTAAAATCTTCTAAATATATAAGGTTTAATATATTTTTCGATCTTTAACATAAAGTTATTTGAAATTTTGAATAATCTAATGCAATTTCAGAGTTGACCAAGAGACTGTTTGACTTAAAAAGTCAAACTTACCTGAATTTCAAGAACAAGATTGTGGCCTCTAAATGCAAATGCTATGATACCAAGTGCATTGAAAACCGAAAAGACGGAGGCGGTAAATGAAGGCAACGCGATAGGCTCGTAAGAGATCTTAGGCGGCCTTTGTTGGCTAACCGAGAGGAGCCAAACCATGGTGGAGTAAAAGATCGCGGTTATGGCCCCCACGAGGGACAGCCCGGCTATTGAGTTAAGATTTGGTAACTGAGACAACACAATGCATAACGATGTGAAAACCAAATACCACTCGACTGTTGTCAGTGGATTCGATGTACAAAGGGGCCCACAAACAATCTCGAAGAAGAGTTTCATCGTTTCGCCTCCTACAAGAATCAAGGCGGTCGCGGTCCCAGCAGATAAGTATGCAGTTGGGAAGATTGAAAGCCATGCTCCTAACCGGTTTCCTGAATAAAGGGTAGGGAATAAACATGAGTGACCATAAATGTTGTACATCACGCGTCGTGGTGACATATTTATTGATTTTGTGACGATAAACGAGATATGATTCTTACCGAATGCTGCTTCTGCGAGCTCGACGTATCGATTGTAGCGTTTGCCGGGAATTGCTTCATGAAGTTGAACCAAGATCCATAAGGTGTATAGTTGCCATATGTAGGCTATGGTTAGTGAAATGATCCCCCAACTCCTGCATTATACACAAACACCATTTTAAAATGTGATGTTGAATTTTTTACACGACAAATATATAACATGAAATTCAACTGTTGGAGTTTCTGAACGGAGTTGAGACAGTTTCAAGTCGAACCCGAAGACATGTTTAGATAAATGGGTCAAATTTCAGTCTGTTACACCTATATATTTATTATTATGAATATGTTTTTAGAGAAATCAACATAAAAGTCATTGCATTATACAAATAAATGTGAACTTTTGTTGTTGTTATGTTCTAGTCTAACATGATTATCGGACAAACAATAATTTTAGAAGGAAAGGAATAATATAGAGATAGATATGAAAAAGAAAGTTTCTGCTTTTTTGGGTCAAAACTATGATGTTATATCATTAATTGAAAATATGTATACATTTGTAACGTTTTCTGTTGAAAGTCAAAACCATGATGTAAAACGACAAGAAAAAGGAAAGGATAGGTTAAAACTGGAATATCTCTATTATTAGACCAACATACAAAAGCACAATCTTTTTCATGGTCGAAATACAAACATTTAAAATTGTAAAATAAATATAAAATTGAAATAAATTACAAAACACTATGCCTGGAGTAAAATACTATATTAAGTTAATCTCGCGTAAAAATCAAGTCAAATATTACTTTGGCTTTCCAAAATTAATGATTTAATTACAGGTCAATTCTTAACTTTACTTTTCTTAGAGCATTTATAACTCATGCTTTATAAATATGTGAGTGTGAGTTTTGAAATTATAAGGGATGATTTTTAGTGGTTGTGAGTAGATGTGAGAGAAAATGTTACTGTTCATCTGTAAATTTAAGGTTTTACTGTTCAATCCTTATAAAATTTTTAATATTTTTTTAAAGTGATTGTGAGTTGAGTAGAGAGAAAATGTAATAAAAAATGTATAAAATATATTCTTTAATTGAAAAAAAGAGAAGAAGTGATGATTTTTAATGTAATTATATGGATAAAAATAAAAAATGAGATGTGCTTTTACAACCAACAATCTCAATAAATAATTATTAAAAATTTATGATTATTCACTTACAATAAAAGTATTTTTTTCTCATTTTATTCATAATCGTAATTTTGAGCACAACAAATAGTTATCAGAGTGAGATTGCCTTTAATAACAAACGTAAAAAAGCAAAAGTATAATTAATACAATTTCACGGTCCAACAGCAACACCTAAAGCTAAATACTTGTTAAAATCCAATTTTCATCTATAAATTAACTATACATAAATTCTTGTTAAATTGTTTAATTATTGACCAATAAATAAAATGTTTAATTATTTATATAATACTAATTACCAATTTAGTTGGGCATTATAATTATTAACTTATTTTTATAGATTGTAACTTTGTTTTCTTTTTATCTTTTTACTTTTAACTCTATAGATTTCATCTTTTACATTACACTAATACTTATTTTTTATTTTTAAACTTCAGCCTCATTACTTTTAATCTTTTAAATTGGTTTTTATTTTACGCGTCAGTATAAACTTTTCGAGTTAACATACTGCAACATGCGTATGTGGTTAATATTTTTACATCTATTTTTTTTGTTTAACGGTCACGTTGTGTTTTACTTTTCTTTCCAATTTATACACATTAACACGTCATAACGCACATTAATAGTTCGACAGTTTTACGTATATTTTTCGTTCGATTTTAATTATTTTGTTTTACAAGATTTTTCTAGTGTTGATGTTTGCTAACAACAGTGTGACATTAATGTTACTTATAACAGTTTTACAGTCCAACAGCAACACATAAAACTAAATACTTGTTAAAATCCAATTTTCATTTATAAATTAACTATACATGAAATACACACATCATTCTAGACATATAATATAACTAATTTCTACACACTTCAATAAACTAATAAAATAAAGATTAAGCACCCCGTCAACCTGTAAACACAATAGTTAGCTAGCCCAATGGTTTAGCACCCAAGCCAGGTAATGTAAGAAACTATATATGTTTCTTTAGAAAATATTAAAATGTATAAAACAATAGTGTTAGAAACGATGGAATTATATACAGATAGATATAAAAAAAAGGTTTCGGGTCAAAAGACTCAAAAGTATGATGTTAAATCATTAATTGAAAATATAAATTTGTATTCAAAGTCAAAACATGATTGTTAAACGACAAGAAAAAGGAAATGTTGGTTAAAATTGGGATGTGTCTATTATTAAACCAACATACAAAAGCATTTTTTTCATGGTCGAAGTACATACATTTAAATTGTAAAAATAATTTTAAATCGAAAGAAATTAGCAAAAAATGACTCTTTATATATGGATTCACACTTCATAAAGTAAATCTGGTGTAAAAGGATCAAGTTAAAGATATTAAAAAATGATCAACTTAGAAATATTCATTTGCTTTTTCTCCTATAAATGCTTTTGATTAAAGTTTAATAAAGTCATTCATACTATACAACTACAATTAATTATATACCACAACGGAAAATAAATTAGTTTTAATGACTCAAACAATATGTATTGTTCGATGATAATTATACAATTAATCTGACCAATAAGAATTTTCATTTTCATGTTTATTGTTATTACCAATCTAGCTTACATAATCATAATAGATATATCTCAATATATAGAATCTTTAACTCAGTTACTTATTATGAAGTTTGTATTCTCATTTCACTTCTAGTCGATCACTTCGATAAAAGTCAAATTAAGTATAATCTCTAACGACTACATGTGTAAGATGGTTCTTATAGTAAAAGTAAAAAAACCAAAAGTATCATTGGACCAACATCTTGTAGTTTAAATTATTAAAATTCATTTATGCGTGTAAAATATATTAACTATATCAAATGCACAGTTCAATAACCTAATAGAAATAAAAATTTATTACCATCCGAGAAAGGAAAACGCCACGGGCAAAACGAGAGCCTGAAACCCGACACCAGCATTCAGATTATGAAACGCTGCATAATGCGCATTGCCGTTGCGCGACTCGGTGATCGGAAGCCACGCATCCTGCGGGTTAAGTTTCGTCAAGTGCCCCACGTCCTCCAAATACCCTTTCATATTCACCAACACCTTCTTCATAGGCGTCCCGATTGGGCTCAAAAACCTCGGCGATATAAAGGACGTAGGTGTCCACCCCGTCGACGACTTGCCCCCCTCTTTGGACTGCGGTCTGGGAGATCGCAGTCCCGAGGGGGTCAGCACCTCCGGGGTAGAGTCCCGAGGCGTCGCCGGGATGGATATGAGCTCGGTTTCGGGCCTTTCTTCCATTGAGATGGTTTGGATAGTGAAGTGAAGTGAAAGGGGATGTATGAGTACTACTAATAATAATAATAATAATAATAATAATAATAATAATAATAATAATAATAATAATAATAATAAAATTTTGGTGGTGTGGAGAAGTGAAGTGAAGTGAAGGAGCATAGAGAATGTTTTCATATATTTATATATATGGTGTCGGAGTTTGGGAAGGGGTGATCGTGACCGTTGATAGTGGTGGGGATCTCGAGGTGGTCATAATGAGGAATAAGTGTGTGTCGGGAAAAAGTTGGAATGGGAGCGGTAAATGTGTGAAAGTGATTATATGGAATTATGTGAGCGTGGGTTATGTTTCCCGAATAATAATAATAAAAATAAAAATAATAATAATAATTATAATAATAATAATAATAATAATACTAAAAATAATAATAATAATAATAATAATAATAATAATAATAATAATAATAATAATAATAATAATAACAATAATAATAACAATAATAGCAATAATAATAATAATAATAATAATAATAATAATAATAATAATAATAATAATAATAATAATAATAATAATAGTAAGTATAAGATTGTTATTATCAATATTTGTAAGTCTGACTGCATATTTCACTATTGGAGAATTAAGTATCATTGACGAGATATGTCAGTGATTTGTTAGTGGATTAGTGATTCGGTAGTGGATTGTTATTATGGTGAATATAATGTTACGTTATGTACTAGGTTAGTGATATGTATTATTATGTGAGATGAATAGGTGATATGTAAAAATAATTATTTAGTTTGTTTTAATTTAAAATATTAGTATCATATTAAATGATATGATATGTAAACTTTAAAATTTGAGTTGTGATTATTTTTTTAATCAACTTAATCTTTGGTATTTAAGTATGAGAAGGCAGGATTGAAAAAAACAATTAACGGTGAATGAATAATAATATTTTTTATTGATAAATATAATGGAAAGAATCATTACACAGTAATCTCATTTCTTCTAATAATACCAATTAATCTATCCATCACTTTTTTTTTTCATTTCATTCCATATTAACCTTAGCCATCACCATCACCAACCACCACCAGCCACTACCACCACCACCAACGAGCACTACCAACCACCACGGCCACCACTGCCCACTACTAACCACCTCAGCCACCACCACCGACCATCAAGATTAAGAGCCACCGACCACCACCACCACAATCGCGATCACTAGCCACCATGTATGACCGCCCATCGGCCACCACCAACGACTACTACATCCACCACCACCGCCACTGGCCACATCACCAATTACCACCAGCCACCAAAGCCACCTCCATCGATCGCCACCTCCTTCTATCGCCACCGCCACCGCCACCACAGAGAACCGCTACCAAGAACCACCACCAACCAGCCATCACCACCATAAACCACTTTTACATTTTATTCCTTCCTCTTTACTTGTTTTACAAAACAACACAAAGCTAGTATTTAGTCGTTCAATTACTAAATGGTAACCAAATAATAAAATAAAATAAAAATAATTTATTTTATTCTCTCATCCATTTTATATTTTTGTCTATTTCATTACGTCATACCAAACATATCCCAAGTTTTCAACTATTAGGATATTATTATCATATTAAATAAAACAATGTTTATTTATATATATCAACAAACTAGTAAAAGTTTGACTTAATTAAATTTTCATTTATAATGTGTAAAATAAAATTTTAAAATTAAGATTAAGTTTGGAAAGTTTTACATGATTGATTTTTGTTTAAAATAATAAATTTGTTGGTGTGATAGTGTGATGATATGTGGAAAAATATCCTAGATGGACACTCTAGAAAACTACCATGTGACACCCAAATTAGTTCTTTATGTAAAGACTAGGTTAGATACCCGTGTAATACATGAGTTATAAGAAATTATCTTGGTTATTATGATATTAAATTAGAGTTATTAAGAAAACATTTTTAGGTAAAGGTTTGTACCAAAACTATAAATTTTTTATGATGGTGACACATGAATAATCGTATAAGTAGCATAGGTGGAAATGACTTTAACATACTAAAAGATGGGTCATATTACTGATAATTCTTGAGTAGATGTATAGACCTATGGATTAGAAATAGAGAATTGAGTTACTTCGGCAAATTTAGATTTTAATATTTTGTTTCTTTTTTAATATAATATTAACAAATTAATAAAGTTTTAATTTAATTAATATTTTCTTTACATTGTTTAAAATATAATTAAAAATTAAGATCAAAATTGAAAAGTTTGACGTAGTTGATTTTTGTTTAAAATAATAAGTTTATTATAATGATTATACGTGTACTAATTTTAAATATTAAATAGACATTCTAGGAAAAGATCATGTGAAATCCAAGTTAATAATTTATGTGTAGATGCATATATTAAAAATAAAGAATTGATTTACTTCGGCAAATTTAGACTTTAATATTTTTTTCTATGTTAATATTAATAAGTTTTTGAATTTGAATGGTGAAATGATAAATATTGTGTTATGATAAATAACAAAGTGAGTGAAAAAATATATTACTATATTATTGAGGAGACCAAATGCGTGCCGTTTGTAATGATCCAATTCTAAAAGAAGTTAAAAGATGGGGGAAGAAAAATCACACGCTAAATTATTTGATGATTTTATTTTCTTTACAGAGTAACATGAGGTTAATAGTTATTAATAATAATCAAATTTCTTATTTGTTTCTTTTTATTTATTTATATATTTTTTTGTATTTTTCACTCAAGTTTCATTTCTTGTTTCAATATTAAGCAATTATCAAATTGACACGTTACAAATTGAGGACGTGCTAGATAATTTTTCTAGAAAATATTATTGTACATCTGTAAATTTAAAAATTCACTGTTTAACCCTTAAATTTTTTTTAATATTTTTAAAAGTGGTTGTGAGTGAAGAAGAGAGAAAAAGTTGTGAAAAATGTATAAAAATCTATTATTTAATTAAAAGGAGAGAGATGACATAATAATTTTCAATGTAATTATAAAAAATGATAATAAAGAATGAAATGTGAGTGCTCTTACACAAGACTGGAACAATAAACGGTAGTTAATTGATTTTAGAGAGCAAAAAAGTTTAGTTGACTTTAGTATAATAAATGGAAGACTTGGTTGTATTTATATTGTATTATATCATAAGATTACACCTATATTATATCATTACACCCTACCGAACTATGTCATATTATACAATATAACACTATATCATATCATATCATACCCAATGATATCATCATATACCAGTGTTAGAATTGATATGTGCAATGTCGACATAAGTCAAGTATTGTTGTCGGAGGTGATTATTTAGGGTCACACGTCTATATAACGAACAAAGAGTATTGAAGAATTAGAAATGAGGATTGTGATAAAATGATTACATAATTGATTATTGTATAATAATGATTATTTGAAAATAAATAGAGTAAACTACATTTTTGCTCCATGTGGTTTGGTCAAAATAACAGTTTCCCTTCAAACGGCAAAATCGTGATTTTACTCCTTGCGGTTTGCAATCCGTCTCAAATAACTCCAACCCGCAAATTGATGGCGGTGATCGATTGTGATGATTTTGTTAGCAATGGTTGTGATCTTGGGCGACAATGATGTTATGGTCAACGTGGTAGTGGTGGTGGTGTTGGGGGCGGTGGTTTGTGAGGACAGTGGTGGTGGTTTTGGCACTTAGGGTGGTGGTGTTGGTATTATGGTGGCAATGGTGGTGTTGGTGGTCGGTGGATGTCAATGTGAAGTATGAATAAATACCCTTATAGTTAATAGAAAATTTTAAAGGTGTTAGTGGGTTGGAGTTAAGTGTGACAGATTGCAAATCATATGGAGTAAAATCGTGATTTTGATATGTTTGAAGGAAACCATTATTTTGACCAAATCATATGAAGCAAAAGTGAAATTAACTCTAATAAATATTTATTAAGAATAATTGTTTATTGATAATAAACAAGCCTCATATTACACCCACATAACAAAGAGAAAAAGAAGGATAGCGTACCTGATGAAGGCGACCTATAGTCGGATGTGTGTTTAGATCCCTGAATCTTGATATACTGGGAAGATTAGAAACAGAGTGATTAATTTTCAATGTCACTATACTCCCACAATTAAATATGGTCAGAAGGGGACGTCAAGCAATGCAACAATTGAATGAAGGAGGCGAGAATGATGAGGGTTTTAGAGCTATCAACTATTCCCACATTCAATGGCGGCGCCTCAGTGAGGCATAATGGATGGCGACGATGACCGGAAGCGGCAGAGGGTGAGAGGAATGTGATGGGGGCGGAGGGTAGTGGGGTATGCAAAGGCCACGTCTTGGCCTTTTACCCCAAAGAAATTTATTATATATTGTATAGATATTTATCACGATAATAAAAGTAAAAAGAAAAAAAATTATACTGACGTTGCAAATTGAGTAGTAGTATAATAATAATTATGAGTAATACTTGTAAATAACTAATAAAATGTATAAGATTATATTTATTAGATTAAGCATTTGGACTAAAATCAAATTAATCATTCTAATTATCCAATAAAACGTAATAAGCTAACTAAATTAATTGGGTTTAAGTCAAATCTAATTAAAGGCCCATGCAAAAAGGGATTGAAGGGTGAAATTTTGTTCGACACAAAAGATGCATGAAAATTATGTTGAAAAAAACCTTTGATTATTATTATTGTGATCGTGTTGGGGTTTTGTAGAGTGACTCCACTTCTTCCTCCTAATATGCAAGAGATATTTTACAATGTATGTGTTTGTACCTCCCCCATTCTGAAAAAAAACAATCCTAAACTAAAGCTTTGATAAAATAAATGACACAACCACGTCATTTCTATCACGTAGTTATACTGTTTGTATAAGAATTTAGGAGTTCAGGCATAGATGACATGACTATACCATGCCTATGCACACAGTCGTGGCATAATTTATACCATCCTAAGAGCATTGCATCTCATTTCCTATATAATTGTGAGTCTATTCTATAAATTATATGAAATTTGTGAGTGAAGGAGATATAAAGCGTTGGATCAAATGAGGCTGGTGCAACCAAAACAACAATTAGAAGATTTTCGGTACAACTGAATAAAGACCTCCGAAAACAAAGTTGTACTTCTGAAGCCTAAAGATGAATAACTTCCGAAGGATGAACTCAGCCTTTCGAAGGATGAACTCAACCTTCCGAGGCAAAGCAGTTCTTCTTCCGAAATTAAACACTTAGAAAATTCAAGACATAGACTTCCAAAGAATAAAGTCTTGAAGAGTTAGCGGAAGTCTCCGAAAAAAGTGGTTTCTTTCGAAGTGTAAAAGGCTTCAAAAGAACTTATTCTTCTGAAGCCAGTTAACATTTAGAAGAACCAACGGATCATAGTATGGTCTGATTGACACACACTGTCAAACTCTAATATACTGCATGGTGCTTTCTCACGCCCATGTAGTTGATCAAATTTCATTCATTGTTCACATTTTATCATTTAGTACAGTTACCAACTTTGGTTGGTGACAAAATGTAAGTCATCGAACTGTCAAAACTACCTAATATAGGATAATATTTTATCTTAGATACCTTACTTCTAGCTTAGTAGTATTTGTATTGTTGTAAGTTTCAGTTGGTTATCTAAATATAACCGGCTATAGATAGTAGTATATATAGTTTCTCAATGTAACTCATTCACATATGTTTGTAAAAGTCTTATAACTTTGAGTTAAGAAGTAATATATACTAAGTATATTGAAAACCATTCTTGTATTCATTAACTTAGTATATTATCATCAACTTGATTACGTGAATTTGAGAGACAAATCTTATGTTGAGAGACCAACACAGATCCTGCATAAAGTTTAATTGTTCATCTATGTTTAACCTTTTTTACTTTATAATATTTTTAAAAGTGATTGTGAGTGGAAAAAAATATAAAGATAATGATAAAAGTATAAAAAAATATTATGTTATTGAAAATAAATAGCGATTGGGGAATATGACGTGAATGCTAATTTAATTGAAGAGAACAAGCTGTTTGTAGCATTTTTCCTAACTGTACTAAGGTTGTTGTGAGCTAACCTCATAAGTGTTATTTTGTATTTCGAATTTAATTAAAGATATTTTAGCGGTCAAATGAATGTTTTTTTAGGATATTTAACCCTCACCTCATTAAATACACTTACTAATCACTAAACATTTGTGGTCTGTAATTTCTGGTAGTAAACTCAAATGTTGAAATATATGGATCTTAACATTAACTCAGTAACAAACATTGATTTGATATTAGTTCTAATGTGTAATATTGTTTTCGTTTAGAGTTAATTACACTTTTTGTTTTTTAGCGTTGTAGTAAATTACAGATATTGTCATTAAACTAAAAAAATTACAGTTATTGTCATTTACGTTGTAGTAAACCACCACTCTAAACCACTGGTAACGAACCACCACCATGCTCTTTT
Organism: Flaveria bidentis; assembly: GCA_018326385.1. Lineage (NCBI taxonomy): Eukaryota > Viridiplantae > Streptophyta > Magnoliopsida > Asterales > Asteraceae > Flaveria > Flaveria bidentis. The sequence continues at coordinate 13,993 of BJCM01084900.1, forward strand.
GCATCAGCCCTCAACTTGTGGCCTGTCAACCCTCTTTATCAAATCTAGGTTTTGTGAATGTTGGAGACAGCCAAAGAGAGAGAAAGGGTTTGGAGGAACCGGCAATCGTTGCAAGATGGTGGTGGGTCGTCTGAACCTTAAAAATCCATACCCTCTATGTTTGAGTTTTGGTTAAAAACTGCCATCACCATTCTTGTTATGTTTGAATCAACCATTAAATACCCTCACCCACCACCACCCATGTCCACCACCCATGTCCACCACCACCACCCATGTCCACCACCACCACCCCAGTTCACCACCACCACCCGCCTCCACCCCCGTCCACCATCTACCATGACCACCATCGTCTAGCACCGCTGTATACCTCCGATAATTAATTTTAACAGTCTGCGGACATTAAAAAAAACAAATACTATTCTTGTTACAGACTATAAAGGTTTAGTTTACCTTTTCTTCTGGAGATGTGATCCAAAGACTGCACACATTTTACTACATAAAAAACAAACAAAACCATAATAAAATGACATAATTGTCCACATGATAACGTTCATTACTATAAAGGGATAAATGTGTAACAACATTTAGAAACTACATGTAAATTGTTAGAAAGATAAATGGCGCAAAATGTAATTTACTTTTTGTTTTATTACATGTAAATTGTGCTTATGGGCTGAATTCATGTATCGGGCTTAAAAACTACGTTTGGGCTTTGACTAGATGTAGGTTTTACACACAAAATGGGAAAATGAGGCTAGAAAGGGAGTTTTCTAACTATTCATTTCAAAAAGGCCGAATAGGAACAAAAGGGTCTTCATCCTTTTCGCTTTCTCATCCGAAAACCTTTTGGAGTTTGACTCTATCTGTCTACCTAAAAATCATCTTTTTCTTCATTTGTCTTTTAGGATTTGTTGTATTTGAATCGGATTGTTCTGATACATTGTTGATATTTTTTTTGTTTGTTTGAGTTTTTGTTTAGACTTAATTGGGTGTAAAACATTTTCTGTTTCGGTTGAATAATATTTGGATTTATTATTTGTTGACATCAGCCAAAGATTGTTCTAGGAAGTTCATAATGGATCAAACTAGGCAGTTGGATGTTGTTACACATTTTGTAATGTTATAAACAAGCAACATGGTTCACGTGCTATGAAGATCAATGTGTACACCCTTTTTAAAACGTTGATCCAGAAAAGCTATGTTTGACCAATTTGAGAATGCAAGAAGTTTGACTTCTTCTTTTTTCCCACAAAGTTCACTTTTAGTCAAAGCTGCATTTAAAGCAAAATACCTACGGTTATGTTCATAGCAAAGCAAGTGGAAATTTTTGGGTGTCACATGATTCGAATAATAAAGACAAGGATTTGACTACTACCTCTCAACTATATATATCAAGCTGTTGTGACTTATATGTGTTGAATATATGCATGCTTCCTTCTATTTTAATACAAAAATATAATATATTTCCTTATTATTTTCTTAACACATGTTTTTTTTTATTTGTTTAATTTTATAATGTTAATTGACTTTTAGGTGAGTTGGGCTGTAGAGAGTTTAAAGGAAAATTGAAAGTGGGCTGCTATTCTGCTAAAGACCTGGTTCATTACTCAAACGTTCATCCGTTTCCTCTCCATTTAACACGCGGGTTGTTATGGTCCGGATATGATCCATGGCTTATTGGATCGTTATATAATAGAGAGAGAGAGAGAGAGAGAGTGCTGAGATTAGCATCTCATTTTCACGCTCTCTCAAGCACTCTCTTGTTCTTTATTTCCGTCTGTTCATATACGAACTGAGCCAACTAGTGAAATGAGTACCGGATTGTTCTCCTCTCTCTCCAATCCGAAGGACTGAATTTGATATATATTCGTTGTATGGTCAACAATAGCAAAATGGGTCAACTAAGTCGCAAGTCAAAGTGCAGTCAATAGTCAAAGTCTAAATGAATATAACTAGTGAAAGAGTCGGATGTAATGAGCGTATTGTGACGGAGTGAATTCTTCAACTCTCGTACGACACTTAGATTCGCTTTAAGTTAAACTTTTGTGACCCAAACGATGTAATAATTCAAGTAACAGTGCGGAAGCGTTTGCAAGCGAGTTGTTAGGATCGTGTACAGGACGAAGTACTAACTGATTTACGTGTATACAAACTCAAATAGTGTGGAATCCTATTTGATTGACGATCCAATCAGTGAGAACACACGTAGAATCAATTTTAGATTGAATCTAAACGTTAAGAACGAATGCAAATCGATTCAGTGCGATTTATGAACTTGGAACAGGTTCTATGAAGTCTCTGGACGACTAGGGTATGATTTAGTACGTAGGCATTCGAAGTGTTACGTTTTTCCACGAATTAAGTGGTATTTATAGGTTAGGGTTTCTCATTCGTGCGACTGAACTATTAGCATGGTTCAGTTGTGCGACTGAGTCATGCGGTTGATCCATTCGCACGACTGAGTGTTCAGTCGTGCGTCTGAGTCAATCTTATGTTACAATCGTGCGACTGATCCAGTCTCCTGGTTCAGTCGTGCGACTGGTTCATTAGCATGAAGTCGTTCATGCGTATGGTACATTAACATGGGTTATTCGCATGAGAACTTCATACGACTAAGTTTGAATATGTTTCTCAAGCATTACTTTACTAAGATTTATTCAAACAACCACAAACCTATATAATTAGTTCAATATGCGTTAATAAACAATAAACACTCAAACATACACTGAAATATTTAACATTAAGATCATCAATCACATATTTTGTTTCATTCAACTCATATATTTCATTTACATTAAGGACATGTCAGACATATTACATTAAGATCGTAAACTAGGTACATATGTATCAACAAACTCCCCCTTGGACCTAGTTTCTATCATTTTCTGACATCCTTTATTAGCTCGTCAAACTTTTTATGCCTCTCCTCGACTATGACTCCAGCATGTATCTCGAAAGCAAAACAGAGTCTTATCACGTTCTGAAACTGGAGGGCCTGTACGATATCTTGCGGATCATAGAATAATGGCCACCTGTGTAAAGTATAAACATCACTAGCTGACAGGTTGGTTAGCCACATTGGGTCAAATACCCGGATGGTCTCCATTTGGCGCTCTTTCTATAATACTATGACCGCTTCTCCTGTTCTCCAGTCATAATACCACCACTTGAAGTGGGGAGTGAAGTCCTGTGGCATTTCCCTCATGGGGATCTTTGACAT
>BJCM01084902.1:0-12913 GCA_018326385.1 Flaveria bidentis
GATCCGATCCAATGGCGTTCTTCACTTCCCCCACCACCGCCACCGCCACCACCGCCAACGTCCGCCGTGGCGCCGCCGCACCATGGTCCCTCCCGACCACCAAACCCACCAAAGCCCCTCGCAAATCCCGCAAACGCACCGCCCTCACAACCTTCATCTTCAACCATTTCTTCATCATCGCACTCTCCGCCTCCATCCTCTTCTTCCTCCTCATCGTCTCCCTCTCCACCAACCCCCGATCCCTCAGGCCACGTAAGCCGGTTCACCGCAAACCGCCGCCGGCCGGACTCTCGCCGGCGAACCGGTCGAATCTGGATCTGAGAACCGCCGCGGTGGATTTGAGCACGAAGGAACTGTATGATGCGATTGAATTCAAGGATGTTGATGGTGGCCCGTGGAAGCAAGGGTGGAGGGTTTCGTACAAAGGGGATGAGTGGGATTCGGAGAAGTTGAAGGTGTTTGTGGTGCCGCATTCGCATAATGATCCCGGGTGGAAGCTTACGGTTGAGGAGTATTATGATCGCCAATCTAGGCATATTATTGATACAATTGTTGAGACTCTAACAAAGGTGTGTGTCTGTGTGATCTGATTGACTGATTCTGCAGTTTAGGTTTGTTTGATCTGCTAGTTATTGAATGGGATAATGGATTGGTTTGTTGTGGAATTGTGATTGTTTAGGATGAAAGGAGGAAGTTTATATGGGAGGAGATGTCTTATTTGGAGAGGTGGTGGAGGGATGCATCGGATGCGAAAAAGGAGTCTTTGATCCACTTGCTGCAGAATGGGCAGTTGGAGATCGTTGGAGGTGGTTGGGTGATGAATGATGAGGTGATTATGATTTGATCTCGCTTGCTTTTGTGTTGTTTTGGTTCTTGCATTCCTTGTTTTGATCGTATAGGCTTTAGAAAGTAACAATGGATCTTAAATGTGTTATGTTGAAATGAATCATTCATGGTGGATCACGTATGACGCGTATATGTTACTGTCGTGAAAGATAAACATCTTAGCATAGTTTTACTGAAGTGATTGCACTTTTTATTGGCCTTTTAGTGTTACTGAAGTTCATGTTTTTTATGTCTGTTGCAGGCCAATTCACATTATTTTGCTATCATTGAACAGGTATTGTTGAGCTTAACGAAGTAACATTGAAATTCTTCTGGTGATGCTTTTTATTCTTTGAGCAATCTTTTTGTTATTCATAAATGAAGCACCTTATATGATAAAAGCAGCTCCTTTTTATAATAAAATGACTTTCAAGGTATAGGATTATAGCTTTTCATCACTGTGAAAACCTTAGTTTTGTTTAATAACTGGAAATTCCACAAATCTTGATTTATAAATTTGTTTTTATGCTGAAGTTTGAGTTCATATCTTGTATTTTTGCTTCAGATAATGGAGGGAAATATGTGGTTAAATGAAACAATGGGTGTGATCCCAAAAAATTCATGGGCAATAGATCCCTTTGGCTATTCAGCCACCATGGCGTATCTTCTTAAGCGTATGGGTTTCGAAAACATGCTTATACAAAGAACTCATTACGAATTAAAAAAGGAACTAGCGTTACATAAAAATTTGGAATACATATGGAGGCAGAGTTGGGATACATATGAAACAACTGATATTTTTGTCCACATGATGCCATTTTACTCTTATGATATTCCACATACTTGTGGGCCCGAGCCCGCTGTATGTTGCCAGTTTGACTTTGCAAGAATGTATGGATTTATGTATGAACGTTGCCCTTGGGGAATACATCCAGAAGAAACAACCCAAGAAAACGTGAAGGAACGAGCCCTTAAACTTCTAGATCAGTACAAAAAAAAGTCGACAATTTACCGAACCAACACACTTCTGGTCCCGCTTGGTGATGATTTTCGTTACATCAGCATTGATGAAGCAGAAGCTCAATTTAGGAACTATCAAATGCTATTTGATTACATAAATTCAACTCCAGAATTGAACACTGAGGCAAAATTCGGAACTTTAGAAGATTATTTCCGAACTGTAAGAGAAGAAGCTGAAAAAATAAACTATTCCCGTCCTGGTGAAATCGGGTCGGGTCAGGTTCCTGGTTTTCCTTCTTTATCAGGTGATTTCTTTACTTATGCTGATAGACAGCAAGATTACTGGAGTGGTTATTATGTTTCACGCCCTTTCTTCAAATCAGTTGACCGTGTACTTGAGCACACTCTACGGGCCACTGAAATGACAATGGCATTTTTACTCGGACATTGCCAGCGGGCCCAATGTGAAAAATTGCCAACGGGTTTCACCCATAAGTTAACCGCTGCAAGAAGGAACTTGGCTCTGTTTCAGCACCATGATGGTGTAACAGGTACGGCTAAAGATCACGTGGTTCAAGACTATGGTATGCGAATGCACACTTCATTACAAGACCTTCAAATTTTTATGTCCAAAGCTATTGAAGTACTGCTAGGTTTCCATCATGACAAAAATGATCAGAAACCGTCACAGTTTGAGCCGGCTCAGGTTAGGTCGAGATACGATGCCCAACCAGTGCACCAACCAATTAGTGCTAATCAAGGAACCGTGCAATCAGTGGTGATTTTTAACTCTCTTGAGCAAACAAGAAATGAGATTGTGATGTTTATTGTTGAGAGACCTGATGTAACTATTCTCGACTCGAATTGGACTTGTGTTAAAAGTCAAGTATCTCCTGAATTGCAGCATAATAAGATGAAGATGTTTACAGGAAGGCATAGAGTATATTTTAAGGCTTCTGTTTCTCCTATGGGGTTACAGACTTATTACATTGCTAATGGTTTTGTAGGATGTGAAAAGGCCAAACCAGCAAAGCTAAAAATTTCATCAACTGCTAAAATTCTACCTTGTTTTGCACCATATAGCTGCTCAAAAGTGGAAGGAGATTCGGTCCAGATTAGAAACCGACATCAAGCTCTTACTTTTGATTCCAAATTCGGGTTGTTGCAGAAAGTAACTGAAACCAAAGGTGGACCCCAGAATGTTATCGATGTAGAACTGGCTATGTACACCAGTCCTGAGAGTGGGGCCTATCTTTTTAAACCCAGCGGTGATGCTACAACGATTACTGAAACTGGTAGTGAAATTGTAGTTTCTGAGGGTTTTCTGGTGCAAGAAGTTTTCTCAATTCCAAAAACTGTCTGGGCCAAATCACCCGTTTCCCACAGCACCCGCGTCTTCAACTGTGAAGGGTCCGTGCAGGAGTTTTTGATTGAAATTGAGTATCATGTGGAGCTTATCGGCCATGATTTTAATGACAAAGAGTTGGTTGTTAGGTATAAAACCGATGTTGATAACAAGAGGATTTTCTATTCGGATTTAAACGGCTTTCAGACGAGTCGTAGAGAAACATATGATAAAATTCCTCTTCAGGGTAATTACTACCCAATGCCTTCACTTGCTTTTATGCAAGACTCTAAAGGAAGCCGGTTTTCTGTACACACGAGGCAATCATTGGGTGTGGCTAGTCCTAAAAACGGGTGGTTCGAGATCATGCTTGATCGACGGCTGTCACGAGATGATGGGCGTGGACTCGGTCAAGGAGTGATGGATAACCATCCGATGAATGTGGTCTTCCACCTCACGTTCGAATCCAACATATCCTCAGTTCTTGACCCAGTTTCACACCCGGGTCCCATAAGTCCGTCTCTCTTCTCCCATCGTGTCGGGGCCCACTTGAACCACCCGTTGCACGCGTTCATAGCCAAACAACCACAAGAAATATCAGTTCAACCGCCCCCGAGATCTTTCTCACCCTTAGCAGCTCCATTGCCATGTGACTTGCATGTTGTGAGTCTTAAGGTCCCAAGACCGTTAAAGTACACACAACAGAATCTTGAAGAACCGAGGTCGGTTTTGATTTTGCAGAGAAGACATTGGGATACATCCTACTGTCGAAAAGGAAAATCGGATTGTTTAAGGATGGATGATGAGAATCTGAACCTGTTGAACATGTTTCAGGGTCTTGATGTTTTAAATGCAAAAGCTACCTCTTTAAACCTTTTGCATGATGATACAGAGATGCTCGGATACGGTGAGCAAGTTTCAGATGTTTCTCAAGGTCGGGTTGTCATCTCGCCTATGGAATTGCAGGCTTACAAATTTAATTTACGGCCCGTTACCAGTTAAGTTAATGTGGGTTTGAATGTTTGATTTACCACTGATGGCTATCTAATTCTAAATGATGAGGGAAGTGGATGTGCTAAAACGACGCCAAGTGACCCGACCCGACACAAATGATACAGGTACATCTCTTCTGGTGACAAGTTAACTCCATTGTAGCTTAAAGAAATGATAGATATGATAAACTGATTACTGTTGTAGCAGTTTGGCATTTTGTTAGCACGTTGATATATGTTTTTTTGTATGAGGGAAACTATTACTGTTGTTTTTTTGTACACTGATATACAGATGATGATCAATAGAAGGGTTAGATTGTTTTTTGTGCAATTGTTAGTGTAATAAATCATATTAGTTTAATGACCCATGCGAGTGGAGGTGTTTATGTGTTAAGATTTCGATTGTTTTTAGTTCAAAATCATGAGCCAAATTGTTAATAACCAATTTTTATCACTCTAAACTAAAAGCCAAATTGGTGTCAAAACAAATAACTTTCAGCAATGGTGGATCGCATTGAAACATTAGCAATTAAATGACATTAAACGCATAAAAACGTGCCTAATCACCTAACAAATCAACGACACCTGCAAACTTTTCAAAGCAACGAATCTATCCTAAAACATACTTGCATTTTTCATATCATCAGCACCATCTACAAATTTTGCCTCCCACATTGTTTGTCAAGCCTAGAGACGTAGCCGTACAATTTGACGTCTGTGGGTTTACATTATTTATGGACTCCATTTGTCACATGCATAGAAACCTCGTCACGTGGGTTTACATTCTTTACAGACTCCATTACTTACAATGCATAGAAACTTCGTTACGGTTGGTCTTATGACGATTGTGAGTATTATTCAGTGGTCATGTGGCACATCAGGCTTAGCGGTTGTCCATCTCACTGCAATTTTACTTCCACCTTTCACTTTATAACTTCGTCTTTTCCCCTTTTATCTTTTCACCGAGCCCTTCTACGTTCTTTCAATTTCGTATACCATGTATTCTAGACAAAATTATTTTCATGAATATCATCACAAATTCATAACAAGTATTGGATTTTAAGATCTCAACTTCTGGGATTAATCCCAACTCATGAAATATCTATAGTTACTCTTCACTTTAAACTTATTTTCCTCCAATGATCTTTTACTAATCGAGAGTTAACAATCGTTAGTTTTTCTGATAGAATGAGACAACTTTGAGTCATTTTTCAACTTACATCGTCTAACCTTTGTCATCACCTAAAATCTACCTCTAACGAGTCAAGTAGTTCAAATCAGAAGCGAGATTAACGGGTTTTGGTGTGCAAGTTTCAAATTCACGGACCTAATGATATATTTCAACTTTTCGCTTAGTGTTTTGGCTACAAAAGTAGTCCACATCCTCAAAAAAACTAACGTGGTTAACTATCAGTTAGTAACGAATCGTTGGAGGAAAATAAACTCAAAGTTAGGAACATTCTTAAACATTTATTATGTTGGAACTAATCTCAGTAAATAAATAAAATTTTGGGATTTTTAAAATCCAATAACCCAATTCATAATTCATACACACTTATGTAGTTTTTTTTACTTATGTGGGCCTTTGGTTATTAGGCCCATGATAAAATATCAAGAACAGTACTGGACACTGATATTGATATTGGAGGCCCAACATATCAATACACATCATCAGTGTCTTGCTTCCAAAGTTTTCTTCTTCTTCAAGAGTATTTACAGAGCCATCGTTCTCTACAGAAACGAAGAGAAAAGAATCACCATAACAATGGATGCATCAAAGAAAATCGAACACGAGATCGGAGGTCTGAAGAACGATGCACTTCGATTCGGCCTTCAAGGCGTCAAGAGTGACATCATCGGATCTCATCCCCTCGAATCCGCCTTTCAATCGGTACCTATTTAGATTGTGTACGATTTCTGTTTGAATAACGTTTGTTACGGTTGATCGATTGTGTATGTGCAGGCAATCGTGAGAGAAGAACAGATGAAGAGGAAAATGCTTGCGAACACTTACGGATCCGCTTTTCCTTTGAAGCAGGAGTTTGATCGAAAAATCCTTTCTAGGTATTTATTCATTTGGTTTTTGTTCAGATCTTATTTTCGATAAGAGTACCTATTTTTGCCCAATTATGTTGTTGAATTCTGATACACACTCATTATTTTGAAATTGGAGAAAGTTAGGGTTTTGGTTGGACTTTTGGGTGCGTTAGTTGACGCTTTATGTTAATTAAGTAAATTAATATCAGAAGGCTCAGCTCAGTACTTTGAACAAAATGAAATCAAGATATAGTTTGTAACTTGGTATTACTCATCTGTAAGTATGATGACAATAAGTCTGGCCATTTCCTTTTTAAACAGCTGACCACCTGAAGATTGGTTTTTTGTGTCTTATTATGGCATATTCATTTCTATATCGTGTATGCTTTTATGAAGGTGATAGTGAATGTTAGGGCTGTTTGGCAACATCTAAATTAGCCTCTTAATGATTTAGATGTCTGAATGATTCAGCATTTAATGGTTCAGACAATTTTTTTCCCAAGCAAATGTCTGAAATCTGAATGGTTTAAACAATTGCCTCTGAATGGTTAAGTACTAAACTAATGATGAATGGTCAAGAGGTCTAATGCTGAAGAAGTCTAATGCTGAATGGTTAAGACCTCTTATCCGAATTCGTCAGACATTTGCCTTTCAAACATAACCTTACTCATGTATACATAGTAGGACAATAAATCTGGCCATCCCCTTTTAAACAGCTGACCGCCAGAAGGTTTGTTTATTTGTGTCTTAATTATGGCATATTTATTTCAATATTGTGTATGTTTTCATGAAGGTGATAGTGATTGTTAGTGATTGTCACTCTACTTAACGAAGGCAAATAGAGGCTGCTCAACCTATTTCAGGGCCTCATGTGAACTTAGAGTTTCGGGCCTTTTTCTTACAAGATAATTTAGCATAAGAAACATCCAAATTTTCAGATGAAATTTAGTCTTGTAACTTTATGTGACACAAATTGTTTTATTAATTCTTTGTAATAAATTTATGATATTCTCATCTCCTCCAGATTGGTGAAATAATAAAATATGTGAACTTTTAAAGGATATGAAGAAAATCTTCCATCCTACATTGATAAGGTAAGAAAACAGTGCCAAAGAAAATGTCCATCCCCTAGGCCCTATCCTACATTGCTGTGAGAAGAATGCGGTGCTAAAGAAAATGCTTTTAGAAAGAGGCTCCCCCTACCCAACGCGTCAATGCAGCAAGCTTCTTTTGGTTCTGTTATATTTTAAAAAACACTTGTTACAACTTTTAAACTTTCAAATTTAAGGGGCCCTTGAAATTTAACGGACCTAAGCTCTTTCTTTTTTTTTTTTTGTTTTAACCATAGAGCCAGCCCTGTTTGTTGCAGCTAGAACTTTTTAACAGGAGAAGTTCATTTTTATCCATCTTTAAATGCACCAAGGTGAACTTTTTGTAGTATATTTGTTGATAGGAGGGATGTAGGTCCCTCTAGACTTACACAAGAGTTGATGTGAAGAAAGATTCAAGTTGAGTGGAAATGTGGAATATACCAACACAATGAATGATGAATGTGATGGTAGAGGATTTAGATTACCTGTTTAATTTTGTTGCTTATGCCTATTATTGTTGGGTCTGATTCATTTTTTCAAATTACAAGGATTCAACTTGTTAAACCCAATAAATTTAGTTTATCCAATAGTTCTCCAAATTGTTTTTTGTGGGTTATTCGATTTCCCAGTGAGAGTTTTAATTTTGTTTAACATGTTGACCTTTCAGATTCCAAAGGCCTCCAGGCCTTATACCATCCTCCATGGTTGGACTAGAGTCATATACAGGAGCTCTGGAAGATTTTGGTGTTGAAGATTACCTTCAAGGTAAGAACATAATGCGAAAGTGGAATTATTTTCAAAGTTATTTTAGTATGCCTTTGCTAGGTCTTAATTTTGTGTTGATGGTTGTTGCAGGTGTCCATGACACTGAAACCATGCGCGCTCCAGACTTGCATCATGGTATGGAGGTCCGTGTTGGGCTCTCAAAGGGACCAGTTCATCCTAGTTTCATATGATCAAATGGTTTCAATCTTGCAGACATTTGTGGTTTTAATTTGATAATGAACTTAAAAGCCTTTTCTTTGTGACATGTATATCATTCTTAGATGTATTTTCAACATGTTTATGTTCGTTCTACAAACCGTCATATGGAAGAATGTTTCGTACTTATTTGAATGAACTGAATCCATGGAACTGAAAAAACTGGTTAAGAGAACAAATCGTTCTTGCTCATCTGCAAGAAGACTGGCTTAGTAAACAGCTTCATTTGATAATTCAAAACATCATTTTTAGGGGTGTAAACTAGTTAATCTTGTGAGGAGCTATTTGAGATTGACCCGTCATGAGGTTATCAAGGTAAGTTTGTACAAGCTTAAGCTTAAGTCTAAATTGAAGCTCATTTTAAGAACAATTTCACATTAAAGAAGCCTATTTAGAACCTACAGAAGTCGATTACTGAAGTAAATATAAGAGAACCTTAATTACTATAATAATTAGGTAAGGTTATGATAAAAAGTGTATTTAATAAAAACATGCACTAACTTGTATCTTAGACATGATAAATAGTATTGATCGATGGCACTATAGCAACGGACATTGATTTTTGATACATGATAAAAAATAACACAATAGTAAATATTATGCATTGAAACTTTACTTACAAAATTATATATAAAATATAAGTGAGCTAAAGTTAAACTTACAACCTATTCAAAATTGAACCTTGACGCTCAAAGTGAAGCTCTATTAAGTAACAACCCAGGCTCAATTTTTGACATCAGCTTTCTTTAATGTTCATGCTGTTATAAACTTGAAGGATAACAGCCAATTTTACTGTTCATCACTCTATTGTGATTATTTCATCCAAACGATCAAAGAGCTGATAAGCTAAACCATAAGCGCAACACATCACATATATACCAAAACCAACGTGTCTTGCTTACAATGCGCAGCTATAAACAGGACAACAGGTATGCAAGTTAGGTTTTGGGCTCAAAGACTCATTAGACATAATAAACCACATGCAACTGATTCCAAAATCCATATATGCCCGACAACCCGACACCCAAATTCTTGAGCTACATCCTCTGCTGCAGCTATTCTTTGACATTTCATGGAATCTTCATCCTCAACCCCAAAATTATCTGAAAAGTCAGCATTGTAAACGACCAACGTAACTTGATTCACGTTTGCTTTTGTATCTGCATTATTTCTTGATGGTAACATTAACTGATCTTTAGTCTCAGTAATTGTGCCTCCAGCAGTTGTGACCAAGTTCATAAGATCAGCTTTAAAAGATGGTACAAAATCCCCAAAAAAGTAAAAATTCAAGTTGCTGAAAAGTTTAGGGGCCTGCAAAGACATAATATTCAGTTTCTTGCACCAAAATCACGTCAGGAGCGCTAAAGATAAACTAAGTAAGTATTATCCACTAATTTTAATCGATCTTACATTATTTTGAACTCTTAGTCTCCCTGCTTTAGGGCCACCAGAAGAACCATGGTTATCAAGAAGAACTTCATACAGTTCTTCTTTCACAAGATGTCCAGCTTCTATACAAGCTTTGACCCCTGCAAAACAGAACAAATGTGTTCAAAATCAATCATTAGGGCTAATAAGTGTCATGACAGAAACCTTACATTCCATTGTGAGAACCCATTTTCCATTCAGAATGGCCATTAAAACTTTTAGTGTTCTTGTGCATGCGCCATTTGAATCTGTGTCAGCAATCACATGAGTGACATTATTTCTCCAGTATTTAGACACTACTGCTCCAATGCTACTTGCAAAATCAACTAGGGTAAACTGCATTTTAAAGTTACCAATTAGAAAAGATCCATGAAAAGATATCAAAATCTTACAAGCCTAACCAAAGCAAGAAGATGAAAATAAGCTAATTTTCCAAAACAAGGAAACAGACTCAAACATGATTGTGCTATCAAAAACCTATGATATAATTAGCAATGTTTATATTAAGAAGTTTTGTATACTGACCTTTTCATCCGAAGAAAGAGCTGAACCACAAAAAACCAAATTCTTTCCAACATCTGACAATGTTGTGCAAGGATTTGGATGTTTAGAAATTCTGTGATCAGAATGACAGATATAAGAAAACAAATTAGCATTTCCTTTCTCTTTCTATTAATGATATGTTGTAAAATTTTATAAATGCTAGAGTAAAGATAAAGAAAACCAAGAAACTAAATGATTCAATGCATAGAAAAACTCGTATGAACTACAAAATATATCATACTTTTTCTCGGTGTCTTGCTTTCCAGATTTTGCATTTCGTTCACTTGGAAACGTGTATGATGCATGACTTGGACACAGTAACAAGTAACCATCCTAATATGTTAACAGAATCCCAAAATGTGCATAATAGAAATTAAAAAAGTTAACAGGCAGAATTATAACAGCAGAATCCCCAAATGTGCAGAATAGTTACTTACATCCCATCTACAACCAGGAATGTCATACGCACAAGGCACGTGATAAGTTCTTGGGCACGATTTCATATAGCAGCCAAGCCCAGCTCCCTTCTTAGCACAACTGCTGCATTTTAGCTTGTTTGCCCTTGCGATTTCTGATTCTAAGTTCTTGATTATTCCATCCTTGAAATAAATCCTAGGAGCCCTGTAGATATAAAATACCACTTCTAATGTTCCCACAACAAAGCGTTTCATGGAAATCTGTACATGTATTCCCCAACAAAAGTCAAAAAGCATACCAATTTATACATTTTGCGTGAACATGTATAACGTTGGAGAAGTTATCCACATTCCCAACGACTTCCTTCCCTTGAGCAAAGGCCACAAATGATCCACTTCCCTACATAATTGATAGAACAAACACCGTAAGCTCCGCCTTACAAGAACTTTAGCTTATCTTTCTTTCCATTAGTTTTTAGGTAATCTACACATGTATTATTGAATAAAAACATCATTTCAGAAATACAAGAACAGTTGTTTTAAACTCACCTCTGTCTGTTTAGAAGAATGACAAAATGCACAAGGACTCTGCTTTAAAACAACTGATGACTGCCCATCAGAAAGAGCCAAATCTTCAGTCTGTGAGTAGCCATTTATTTCCAACTTTGCCTCAATTCGTCCATCAACAGTTTTCTTTCGCCTTTTTCCTTCAATGGTTTGACCTTTAGCTCCAGAAGCACCATTTCTCTTTGGTGAATCTCTTACCGACTTCTGGAAATAATAATATTATGACAAATGCACAAAAGCATGAATGCATGATACAATGATGACCAACTGTTAAAAATTCCAATTTTTTAAGCAAAAAATCACATAAAGGAAACACATTCAAACCAACTTTCCAACTTGAAAGAATAAAAATGAAAGATAGAACTAAATATAAACTGATGCACATTATAGTACTCAACAGTCAACACATACTAAAATTGGCTCCAATTTAATCATCATCCTAAAGAATCAACACAATTAGATCACTCAAACTGTAGCTTAAACTCAGAAACGTTTTCTTACCCTATAATTGGTGGTTGAATCACTGGTGCAGTTAGCATCAGTAGCCATAAACGTACCACCGTCAATCGAACACGAGATCGGAGGTCTAAACAGTGATGCATTTGGTGTTGTACTTGCATGCGTCACTAGTGGCATCATCGGATATCATCATCTCGAATTGGGCTTTCAGTCGGTAGATTTCTTCCCTCTTGCTAGATTGTATCGTATGTTAACAAGCAATGGTGAGAGATGAAGAAATGAATTGAAGTGATTTATGCTGGTGAAATCTCGTAGAATGAATTAGGGTTTTGGTTAATTAAGACAACCCTCAATGGTAATTGGTAACGGTGAAGGTGATCTTCACGACCACGTAGGAAGGAAAGATATACACCTACACAAAACACGTTACATTTTTTCAAATTTTAAAGATTAAACTTTTAATTTTTTTATCTTAAGGTGATATTTGGATCACTGCATATACCATCAACTTCTTGGCTATCAGTGAAATAAATTTTTTTTTACAGTAGTGTTAATTTATAGTTTGATGTTTAAATTTTTATTTATATATATATATATATTGAATCAACCCTTTTCTTTTTAAAAAAAAATTACTTTCACCCCTGTTCCTTTAAAAAATGTTCAACCTTCGCCACTGCACTAGATAATGGAGGGCTCAGTTGTTCCGTCTGAACAAAAGCAGCTCCCTCCACTGTCACACCCCGACCAAAGCGGCGGAACATGCCGGGGCGCAACTAAGATTGTTCAAATGCACACGACACTATTAAAGTGACAATATTTAATCAACTCATTCATTTCATAAAATGTTTTTACAAATACAAGAAAATAAATAGTTCTTAACTAATAACCTAGCGGTCCAAAATAAAGTAACGTCTTTAAATCTTCAATCAACCGACAATCAAACCTGTAGCATTTCATAAAATCTGTTTTGTCAACATGTATGTTGGTGAGCAATTCCATGACTTTATAAATATAATATAAGACAAAAATCCACAACTAAAATATGTGAAACCATAAATAAAAGCGACAATTGAGGTATATCAATCATAAATAAATGAGGTTCATTTCTAATTGATAAAACTACCATATTACAAGGAGGAGCGTATGATCATACTTATTGAGGATGAGGATGAGGCTAAACGATCAAAAGCAATAAACATGTAGCAATTAATCATATGAGGTATATAGCATACAATTGGACAATTATTCTAAGCAACACATAACCTAGAG
>BJCM01084903.1:0-13038 GCA_018326385.1 Flaveria bidentis
TAAACATAACATCATAATCACATTAACAATTAGATTATCACCCATTTAACATTATTAATTATTATTACGTCACCAACGTTAAACGACAACTAGCGTGTGCTCACGACACGTGTATGCAAATCTTAACGGAACTAACGGAGTTGGATAACGGAAATTTACCGGATGTCACATTATCCCCATGTTGAAAGAATTTTCGTCCCGAAAATTGTGTTACATGGTGAGAAGTGTTCAATCACTGGTCTACTGCATTGGCACACAAAAATCGAAATCGAGTGAGTTTTGGATGAGTTGTCACATCGGGAGGGGATGTAGAGAAGGGGTTTTGGTTTTTGATGGTGATGGTAGTGGATGAGAGAGATAGAGATGGTGATGGTAGTGGATTTTGTTTTTTGATGGTTTTTTATGTGTTAAAATAATTTATAAAGGAGTTATTACATAACACTAGTTAAAATACAAAACTAATATGATTATTTTTATCATTCAGCAAATTAGTCAGATACTTAATCAAACAGCCAAGTTTCAATAGGATGTAGACTTAGTCAAAACTTTTAACTAGGTCAGATTTTGACTTAATCAAATCTTACTGAATCAGTTTTGTCAACAACATTTAATCGAACTTGTTAATCTTCTAGCATTCTGGGCCTCTGGCCACCTTCAGGCTTCCACAACCCTTGTTGGGCTTTTACTCTATTTTCCTTTGAACTTGCTATTGTCCCAGCCTTCCAGGTATGTATGCATATTGCATATGCGTGTGTATGACGTAGCCCCTGTAGTCAATATGTATTAAATATATTGACACAATCATTAATTGACCTAACACATCTTTGATTTTTCTTTCATTAGCTTGCGTTTAAAAACAAATGTCCAAACCATCACATTTGTTCAAACTATAACTTTTTAGTTAGCATCAAATGTTTGACTGAACAAACCCTCCATTATTATATTTTTCATGTGATATTATGAAAGCAACATATTGGTTCACATATGTCACGTTTAAAGTCGTATGTGCAGCAGATTTTTAACATACAAAGATGATATAAATTAAGAGATACCGATTAAAGTGTTTATACACAAATGCGTATCAAAAGTGTATGTTGTTACTAAGTCTTTACCTTAATATACAACGGAAACTATATTCCACCAAACAGAAAACAAGTGTGTACTCGAATTCATATAAAACCTCAAGAAGTTATTTACATTAAGACATCATTTATGTGTCTAAACAAACAAATTTACACATGATATAAACATACCAAAAAAATGAATTAATAATATAACAAAGCCAAACCCATATCACAAAAACAAACAAAAAACAATCTTTTTCTGTTTCTATACAGTTTCCAACTCATCTACCCTCTACAATATCAGATGATGAAATTGACATAGAAGAAGAAATCCCATTTCTAATATCCCCAAATGTTGGATGTGTGTAGAATGTTGTTGATCCTGAACTTAGTATTTGAGCATACTTTGACCATAAATTTTGAGATTTCATCCTTTCTAACAAGTGAACTTCCATATCGTCACCTTCACCTTCACCTTCACCTTCATCTACTTCATTCTTGTTCTTGCCTTCTAATGTTTTAACAACTTGTCTCATTGTTGGCCTCAATTTTGCATCCGGGTGGGCACACAATAGTCCCAAATATAGCACCATTTCAACCTCCTCACGGTCGAGTGCATCCTTAGGGGTTAGCCTCTCATCTATAGCGTCAAAGAGCTTGTCTTTTTGCATTAATTCGGTTACCCAATTGACCAAAGGGGGGTCTCCTTCCTTTATTGGTCTTTTTCCACATATAACTTCAAGAACTAGAATCCCAAAGCTATAAATGTCTGTTTGTGTTGAGGCTCGGCCTGTCCTGATCACCTCGGGTGCTAGGTACCCTGCGGTTCCTACCACACGAGTTGTGGTGGCCACTTGACCATGTTGGTGCATACGAGCCAACCCAAAGTCACCCAACTTTGCATTCATGTCTTTGTCAAGTAACACATTACTCGACTTGATGTCTCTGTGTAATACCTTCGCTTCCCACCCTTCGTGTAGATAGAAAATCCCATTTGCTACATCTTTCAAGATTTTCATTCGATCGTCGAAACTCAAGATCTTGTTATCATCTTTGCAATCAAACAACATCTTATCCAAACTCCCATTTTCCATATAATCATAAACCAAGATCAAACTACCCTTTTCTTTCTTACACCACCCTCTTAACCCAACCAAATTCTTATGCTTTAATCTCCCAAGACTTGAAACCTCAGCCAAGAACTCGCGAACACCATCATTATTATCATGATTGATTCGTTTTACCGCGATCTCTGAGCTCCCCATAACCCCTTTGTAAACCTTCCCATTACCACCAATCCCAATCACATTCTCATCACTAAAACTCTTTGTTGCCAATTCAATATCTTGAAATGCAATCCTATGAGGCCAATACTCCAACTCCCAATCCTCCATTTCAGCTTTCTCCTTAGCTAACCTCCTCTTTCTCCTAATCCAAATGAAACCAACAACACCACAACTCACCACAACAAAGAAAACCCCTAAACTCAACCCAACAACAAACCCTGTGGACCGATAAATCGACTCACCAGGCAGCACAAACGAAGGCAACCCTTCAGTAACCAAACCATCACTCAACGAAAAATTCGAGTTGCTAAAGCTCCAACTCAAAATCTTGTGACTTTGAGTCAATGTCCCAGTGGAAGCAGTGAATCCCACATACATTTCATCCTCAAAAACACCAGAAAGATTCAAGGGGACATTCATCAAACACCTGGTGGGCTTCTTCACACCAGCAGGAGCCATAGTCACATTAACCACAGAATCTTGATAATCAATCCACACTTGATAGTTCCTACCATCGTTAAGCTTCAAGACCCTAAAAACCCCATCTTGATCTCGATAATACCCAGCTTCAGATGCATTAACAGAGGTCAACGAATTGACATCAATCCCAACATGATTATCGTTGATATCTCGAAACTCTTCGTTTCTGAACACATCGAATTCGACTCCAAACACGTGATTGCTCGAATCCCCATCAACCCTTCTGCTGAAAAGCCCAAGATTCTGCGCTGAATTGGTGTTATTGATGCCGGTGACGGGGGTGAAGATGAAGACGAAGCCATGGCCCGGAAGGACGTTTCTTGAAGGGGCCATTGCGAAGATGAAGGAGGTGGAGAAGGGGATGATTGAAGATGAGTTTTTGGTGGGGATTTTGAGGGGGTAAAGGGCTCGACCGATTTGAGAAGGGGTGGAGTTTGTGAGGGTGAGTGTGTGGGATTGGATGGTGGCGTTGCCGTAGAGGGAGACGGTGGTGGCGTTGAAGGTGTTGATGAGGAAGTCCACGGCGGAGGACGGTGGTGGTCGGAGGAGGAGGGTGGTGATGAGGATGAGGAGGTGGTGGCGGTGGTGGTTGTTCATGGTGGTGGCGATGGTGGTGGTGGTGGTGGTGGTGATGGTGGTGGATTGAGGATGAAAGGTGGGAGGTGGTAGTTGACTTGTTAAGTTGTTAACAATGAGGGTTGTTAATAATAATATTAATTAATAATATTCATTGTATGTGACTTGTGTTATTGTGTAGATTGTTCATGGGTCCCAGTGATTTCTGTTTTCAACTCTGTACGGTTTTCAACAAGAATTTTAATTTGTGTTGCAAGTTTGTTTAATATAAAACAAGAGACCGGGTAGAACATCTCGCAATTTAGATTTTTATACGAGTCGTATAGTATTATACGCATCGTATATGTGGGTTGTATGGCTTTATATGATGCGTATAACTGATCTGACAACCCATTGAATTTTTCTCATAGTTTGTGTCGAAGCTTATATATACGTCGTATAACTCTTTAGCTCTCGTATAGAGCTATATTGGGAGGGGGGCAGCATCTAACAGTTCCCCGGAGTTTTACTTATTTTTAGTGTTTTTGACTTTACACGTCATGTATGGTACTACATAAGACGTGATAAGAGGATGTCGATTTATAATATGAAGTGTTTGTATATTAGGACCTTATAATCGGAACATCATATTAATTTAGATAAAACATGAGGTTTTTGTTGTTAAGTTTGGTTTTGCTGATTTTGACAATAATCTAAAGTCTTGTTTATGGATATACTATTATGTGTCGTTGTCAAAGTGTAGTCATGACACCAGGGAAAAGGGTGGGGCAAATAGTTTAGTGTTTGAAGTTGTCATCTTTGTGAAGAATATTTCATGGTTCCGTATGATAGGTGTAGACCTGAACAACATTGGTTCATCATTGGTTCATAAGTAAAGTTTAAAAGTCAGATAGAACTAAGGTTTATTTCAGATACATATTCACCTTTAAAACAAACAATAGGGTTACGATTGAACGAACAAAGACAAATTAAGATACATATACACAAATCTGGTTAAGATATCGTGTCCAAGATTGAAGTAACAAAGACAAATTAATTTAACTCTCACACTCAAGAGATAAACTAACTAATAAATACTCGGTTTTTCAAACATAAACCTATCCCCCCTTGTTCGTTCCATCATTGGTTCATATAGTAAAAGTAAATGACGATATGAACTATCCGTTAAGACACGTTACAAGAAATAGAAATAAATAAAAATAAAGCAGAAAAAAACAACCATACTCTAGCAAAAAAAACATAGTTAAAAGCACCCGGATGGTGTGGAACATGAACAAGCATTCATGTGATTAACTTCATCTTTTACGGATCAGTGACCGGACATACATCACCATAAGTCTAGATGACCCAAATGCGTTTGAATTTATCATCGTTGCAAACAATAGTTCATGTTTTCATAAGTCTAGGCGAACCAAATGCATTGAATTAAATGTCGAAATGGTATCAACTTATCAAGAAGTGACAGGACAACTACAATCACCCTGTATTTGTTAGATTTATTTATTATATTTTTTATAAGAAAACAAGTTTTCTTTTCATTTTTTTGTGAATTTAAACCACATCATCTTCATGTTTAAACGGGTTTACTAAAAAAACTCAAAATCTAAAACTACTTCCAACCTTCGGATTTAAATGGATCCAGACCGGGTATACCTCCCATCGGATACTGCCTGTACCCATGTCAGGTCGGGTCTTACAGCGCGGGTTCTAATCGTAGTCCTTTTTAAGTTTTCACTGAACTTAAGGCCCAATAACACAAACCTGAGGCCTGAGGGAACTACGAGCCCATCAGCAATAACATGTCTTCAACCCAAAAACACCACCACCTACCTAGGGTTTATATTCTGCACACCACCACACACCACCACCAACTCACCGTAAAACCATGGTCGGCTTCGCAATCGGCGACGTACCCTTCAACGTCGACGGCTGGGGGCCACCGGAATCCACCGTCACCACCACCACCACCACCACCACCAACACCCCTTTCGCCCCTTTCTCCCGGTCCGACAAGCTCGGCCGGATCGCCGACTGGACCCGGTCCAACTACAACAACCCGAACCGCCCAAACCCTCGCTCCACCACCAACGCCGCCGAATCCGCCTTCGATTTCACCACCGACGACTCCTTCGCCGCCGACGACCACTCCACCTTCCGGTTAGTCGACGGCAAACCACCGCCGCGGCCGAAGTTCGGGCCCAAATGGCGCTTTCAGAACAACCGCAATCAGCTCCCGCAGCGCCGTGACGAAGAAGTCGAAGCTCGTAAACGTGAAGCCGAGAAACAACGAGCTCGGCGTGATCGGCTCTATCACGCGAATCGATCCGGTGGTAATAACCCTAGGCGTGAAGCGGCAGTGTTCAAATCGTCAGTTGATATTCAACCTGAGTGGAATATGCTTGATCAGATCCCCTTTTCTACATTCACAAAGCTCTCATACAACGTCCCCGAGCCTGAAGATCTATTAACCTGTGGTTCGATTGAGTATTACGATAAGACATACGATCGAACAACACCGAAGAGCGAACGTCGATTGGAGAGGTTTAAGAATCGTAATTTCTTCAAAGTTACAACTACTGATGATCCTGTTATTCGTAGGCTTGCGAATGAGGATAAAGCGGTTGTATTCGCTACAGATTCGATACTTTCGACGTTAATGTGTGCGCCTCGGTCGGTTTACTCTTGGGACATTGTTGTTCAGCGTGTGGGGAACAAGTTGTTTTTCGATAAGCGAGATGGATCGCAGCTGGATTTGTTGTCGGTTAACGAGACGTCGCAGGAGCCCTTGCCTGAGGCGAAAGATGATATTAATTCGGCGCATTCTTTGTCTGTGGAGGCTGCTTATATCAACCAGAACTTTTCGCAGCAGGTTTTGAGTAGGGATGGGAAGAAGGTTGGTTTCGAGGAGGCGAATCCTTTTGCGAGTGAAGGTGAGGAGGTGGCGTCGGTTGGGTATAGGTATAGGCGTTGGAAGTTGGATAATGATGTGTCGTTGGTCGTTAGGTGTGAGGTGCAGAGTGTATTGGAGGTTAACAATCAGAAGTCTTTTATGACTGTGAATGCTTTGAATGAGTTTGATCCGAAGTATTCGGGTGTGGATTGGAGGAGGAAGTTGGATACTCAACGAGGGGCGGTTTTAGCCACTGAGTTGAAGAACAATGCTAACAAGTTGGCTAAGTGGACCGCACAGGCGATACTGGCTGGTGCAGATATGATGAAGTTGGGTTATGTGACTAGGGTTCATCCGCGTGATCATTTTAACCATGTGATATTGGCGGTTGTTGGGTATAAGCCGAAGGAGTTTGCGGGGCAGATTAACTTGAATACGTCGAATATGTGGGGGATAGTGAAGGCGATTGTGGATTTGTGCATGAAGTTGAATGAGGGGAAGTATGTGCTTGTGAAGGATCCGCAGAAGCCTCAAGTTAGAATTTATGAAGTTCCTGCTGATGCTTTCGAGAATGATTATGTAGAGGAGCCTTTGCCTGAGGATGAACAGGTTCAACCTCCTGTTGAAAGTGGTGATAATGGTGAAGAAAATGGAGCTGCAAATGATGTGGGAAACAAAGAAGTTAAATCTGAAGCATAGAAAGGTAATAAGTTCTTTCTGATATTCGAAGTATTTAAGTTAATTGTTTCAGTAGACCTTATTAATTGTATATGTTATGAGTAAAACTGATCTTGCAAGATGCTAGTATAGCACATTTGATAAATGTTTGCAAGTTTTGTATCCTTTGTGAATATTTTGTAGGGTGTTCACTATAGAATGACAAATTTTGAGTCTACTATTGTAAGGATAAATCATAAATGATTGAGATAG
This sequence comes from Flaveria bidentis, assembly GCA_018326385.1. Lineage (NCBI taxonomy): Eukaryota > Viridiplantae > Streptophyta > Magnoliopsida > Asterales > Asteraceae > Flaveria > Flaveria bidentis. Next base: position 7,227 of record BJCM01084903.1, read on the forward strand.
TGTTCCAAACCCACGTGAGAAGCTAGGTAGTCAAAGCACAAGGCGTACACAAGGCGCAATTGCACAAAGGTCACACCTTTCACTTAGGCATTAAAGTAATACTACCCCACAAATATATATGAAAACAAATTATAAATAAGCAAATAACTATTATCAAACATTATCAATACATATTTGGCAGATTGAAGCAAACTCTAAGCGACTAAGTCTCTAAGTGAAAATGATTGCTAAATTTATCACTACATCAGGGGGCACCATGGCAGAATGTTGATTACATCAATACATCATAATTACCTAACCTGCAACAGATATTTAATCTACGTTTGTAATAATATATATAGATGTCAACATAAACAACTATAATACTCATTAGTATTGCATCTAAATGTATTTGACATTTTCACCATAAATACGTATACATTGTGTACCAACAAAAAGAAGGCGAGTGGAGAAGTAAAGAAATTGAAAACATAAATAAAAGGAAAGAAAAACCTTTAAAACACCTCATATGTGCTTAGACAGAACCAAGCAAGGGCCTGACGTTTTTGGTGAAAGGGAACCATTGCGTTAGTTTTAAAGTTATGTTTCCTGTGATAATAAGCTTCGTGTAGTGATTGCAAAATATGAGTAGCAGATCGGGTTTTTTGTAGATTCATGGTTGTTTGCTAGACATTTATTTGAGATAGAGATTTAAAAACAAAATGTTTTAAACATACTATAAAGCCAGGTTATGCTATTATTTCTTCACAAACTTTTTTATTCTGTGTAGATAAGAAAAATATAGTGATCTAAAATATGGGTTATAAAGTTATGTTTCCTTTGACAATTTCAGCCCACCATACCATGTGCTAAAAGTTGCTACGTTGAAACTGTAATAAAGTTATCTTGAACTTCAACTTCAGGAAACACTAAAATTGTACAATTTATCATTTGATTGATGAACCAACTGGTAGGATTCCCATAAAAGATAATTAAAAATTTATAACTATCTGTGCTTTTATCACTAGCCATCTAGGTATGAATATTTGTATATCAGTATTTGGTCTAAGAAATGGGCTGATGAGGTAAAATATATTCTTGTAATATGACTTTGATATGGTTTAATAAATAGCATATATAAGTGATTTTAGGAAATGCTGTGAGATATATGACCCGACTTATACCAAAGTTGCCCGTTTTGACCCATCTTCTAACAGCCTCATTTTGCCACTGTTAACCGCTCTGCTTACTAAGAATCTTATTGTACTATAACCTAACTATTTCACTTGTAACAGGTTTTCATTTGGATGCTTATGTTACTGTCCAGCTGCTGATGTTTGCGAGTGCAGACCCCAAAATTTTGTTTGGTTTTCTTTCAATGGTTCGTTTAGCCATATGTTATGGATTTAGTTGTTTGAGGTTTTTGCTGTTCCTGAGTTTACCAAATCGCCAAAATTATAATTTTGCTTTAGACATGGATCTTGCAGAATTGTAATGTTGGTTATGGGCGTCAAGAAACACTAGAGGGCTTCAGGACTATTAACTTGTTAAATTTGAGACCCTTTGATTTTGAAAAAGACTACAAGGAAAATTGATGAGCTATTAGCCATTCTCCATGTTAAAGATTTCTTTTTTTTTCTTTGTAAGTTGTAACATGTTAACGTCGGTGTGCGATTACAGCCTTTAATACTTTATATTATTTTCTTGAAATTTAAACACCAAATTTTTTATGTGTTATTACAGGATTGTTTCTTATGTTTTATAGCTATAATCTTTACATGTTATTTAAAGTATAAGATTCTTCAATATCATTTTAACAAATGAGGTCAGCTAAAACATATATTTTTTTATTATAGATGGGCTTCAAGAATCAATAGTGTTAAAAAGTGGAAAGTTAGTGAAAATTGAATTGGAATATATTTTCTCTATTAAAAGGACTTGAAAGCTTATTATTACTACTGGTATATCTAGAAGAGACTAAGAGTGCTTATTACTACTGGTATATCTAGAAGACAATGGTGCTTATAGAACACATGATCTTATAGTATGATTGTAAATAAAAGAATGTACAAGTTTAAAAAACATAGTTTATTTGTAAGTTAAATAAATAGAGTAATCTAACTTTCTTTAAAAAAAAGATTTTGGTTTTATCAGTAAAGTAATGTCGTATAAAATAAGTATTAATATCAATAACCCTTTACATAGTTTATCTAATTGTTAAAAACTCTATTTTACCTTCTATTATAATCAAATACCTCTCTTTACAACCATTCTTAATAAATCATCATTTTAAAATATTTATGAAAACTAAAATCAATTATTTTAACTTTCTTCGTGTCTTCTCATGTTACACGAACTCATCTCACCTTAATCATTCATGTTGATCTCCTACACTCTTATTTTTCTTCTCATTTGTATAAATCTCTTAGGCTATTCTATTTTGGTTGCTTTCTTGTGTTTTTGGTTTATGTGTATATGTATTTCTACAAATCCACATCATGTTGTTTACATGTGTGTTACACAAATACTTATATGCAAAAAATGAGTGTGTGACACTACGAGTTGCAAACGAGCAATGTTGAATGATGGAAGCACGATTTTTTCATTTTCAATCCCGGCAGCATAACTCAGTGTAACTTGTGTGTTTTGGAAGCGAGTTGTGTTCATGCGTTTGATATTTTTGGTGTTTGAAGGTGTGATGATGCTTTGATCAGTAATGGCTTGAGACTTAGGGAGTGTTTGGTTGGAAGAAATAAAATAAAATTAAAAAACTACTATAATTTTCAAGTAAAATTATGATGAGTGAGTAATAAAATGTTTCATCTCAAATTTATTTGGTTGTAAGATTTCAAATTCTCTCTCTAGGTGGAAGGATTTTGAAATCTCACAACCAAGGGAATTTGAGGTGAAACATTCATTTGGGTTTTAATTTTATTTTATTTCATTTCATTCTATTCCTTTTAACCAAACACCCTTTAGAGATTAGCATATGGGATTACATATTGAGATTATATAAATAGCAGTAAAGTTGAGTTCTTAAATATACATAAAAAAACTAACATTTCACTTAAAAATGAAAAGTATATATGTTGAATTGTTTGTAAAAGGAAGAAAATAATGCCTCAACGGCTAGTAACGGCAATAGCAGACATGATAATTAACCACAGTGATTTCAAATAATTTTACCGTTGGAAATTGGTGAAAACCCTAAAATGCCCCCACACTCTAGTCTATAGAGTCTATAGGGGCAAGCTGCCTGCAACAAAAGTTTGCAAAACTACAAAATCAACACCATTAATGCTTTTCCTGACCTCTATGAATAAAAAAAGTTAAAACATACACAAACTTACGTAATAACCCCCATCACTTCAACTGTTTACACTTTTTACCCTGCATTGTTGATTTACTGACTTGACAGTTGTTTGCATGTTCCCATCCTTTTTTAACAACAATTGTATTGCTTTGTTTTAAAAAATAAATGTTATTTTGATCGTATTTATTTATTAGTTTCTAGTTAGAGTTATTTTTGACTCAAGTTAGATTTAAACTCATAATTTTTTATTTACGAGAACGAAGGTTATTGTTAGATCAGCATGCTTTGTGGTCCCATTTTGATTTTATTTTGATGGGTGAAGCATATTTTTCTTTTATATGTTGGTAACAAGTTGTTATAATTATTTGTTTAAGATGTCATTTAGTAATTAGGTATTTAGCCAGAAGTTATATGTAACAATATTGTTGTAGATTAGATTATAATTTAATTTTGAATGAAATACCTTTTTCAATCAATCAGATACTCAATTTCAACCTTAATCTCAAACTTTTAAGAAACCCAACTATACCTTCTTCAACCTCTAAAAAACAATACATATTTCTTTCACATAATCAAATGTATGTAATATTTAATTTCTTTTGCTTTTTTATATAAAAGACAATAAACGTATATGTTTTATGTCATGTATATTATGTTTTTTTATTTCCAGCAATTCAAGTTATACTTACGTAAGATCTCATATATTGGTTATCTTGCTGCTCAACACAAAGTGTTTTTCAAAATCTACATTAAAGATTAGTAAATTCTAACTTTTTGGTTATTATAAAGATACATACATACATATATATATATATATATATATATATATATATATATATATATGTGTGTGTGTGTGTGTGTGTGTGTTTGTAAAATATAATATTTATATTGCATATTCAAATATTTGTTATATAAAATATATTTGTAAAATATAACATTTTTATACGTATATATATTACATTTGTATGTATATTCATATAGGATAACACTTTAAATATATACCCGTTCAAAATTGATCTAATAGAGATAAATTTTGGATAGTCCCTTGTTTGGGACTGCATTTTGAGTATTTTATCTCATTAGAATATGTATATATTTTAACGAGTGATTATTTAAGAAAAATTGGCTTTATTTTCCTTTTAACTCCTTCGAGTTTGCGGTCTATTAGCATAATTGGGGAGTTAAAGAGAAATGCTGCCATTTTTTTAAATAGTCATCTGTTAAAATGTATACATATGAGATAGAATACTCAAAATGTAGGTTAGAATCCACCGCCTTAGAGTATCTAAACATGTATATATATATATGTATATCTGCATCACTTATTTGATTATTTTAATTTTCAGATGGAAGGTAGAGAATATTGGATGTACAAAAGTTGACGTACTAGTGAAATATATACGAAAGGCGTTTATAGTTTTATTAAGAATGTTGGAAGCTAATCGGATCAATGTTGGCTCTAAATGGATTTGATGTCCGTCTATGATTTGTAATTTTCTTTAAAGATTTGATAATATTAATGAGATAGAGTATCATTTGTTTATAAATAGTTTTATGCCTAGATGCACTTGTTGGTCAAAGCACGGGAAATTACCGGTTGATTATCTCACAACATCGTTTAATATTGATAATGAGAAAATGACAAGTTAAATTATGTCAATGACAATTCTTGAACTATGATTTGAATGATGCGAATTTAAATGGAGACAATGACAATTCTTGAATTATGATTTGAATGATGCAAATTTAAATGTAGACAATTTAAATAAAATAAAATGTTTAAGGATTTAAAGAATAATCCTTCTGATGATGACAAAGAAAATTCACAATACCTATTTGACAATGCGGAAAAACCATTATACAATAGTTGTGAGAATTATTCGAAACTTAATGTTGTATTAAAATTGTTTAACTTGAAAGCAAAAAACAAATGAAGTGATAAAAGTTTCACATACAATTCGATTATATACTTTGAAGCACATTTCAAGCACTCCATCAACGATCATGGTTTCTTTTTCTTTTTTTCTTTAATTACAAAATCCTAATATTTGTAGGTAGATCATCGAAGAACTAACTTTCTAAATTTTAAGAGATTAAGTATATTTGATGAGAGTATAGTAGTTTTAAATGGTAAAAATGATTACCATAGTTTTAATAAAATTCTCCATATATAGATTAAAATAAATAAATAAAAACTAATGTAATTCTGTTAGTATATTCCATTAAGCTTTAAAAAGTTGCATTATGTCTAAACTAACATGTTTTACCAAATCATCATAAAATATAGTTGCATAAAATCATATTTTTGTTATCTAATACAACTTTTTTGTTAGTTAATGACATCTTTATATTAAGAAATGCAATATACTTATGAAATACAATTTTTTTCAAATGTTGCATAGTGATTATTTTTCTAGTAGTGATAAGATATTGAAAATAAATAATTACAAGAATGGTTTACATGTAAAATTAAATTATGGTTTCTGTTAAAGGTTTTAATATTTACGTTATAGCGATTGT
>BJCM01084904.1:0-11433 GCA_018326385.1 Flaveria bidentis
GGGGTTGATAGGGGTGATGATAGAGAATCAAATCATGTTGAGCCTTGAGGTAGATGAAGGGTGTCGTGCGAAAGCTAGAATGATTAAAAGTAAGGGTAAGGTAGTAGTAGAAGGCTTGGAAACGCTATTGAGAGAATCGATAATATAGTCTCATAAAAGACGACATAGCAAGAAGTGCAAGTGTGAAGAGTATGGAGATCATAACATGGGTATCCTTAATGATTGGGAGCATATCCAAGAAAAACACATGAAGTGGATTTATGTGAAAGTTGATCTGATCGAGTATCTTCAAGAAATGGATAACTAAAACACCAAAAAAAGGTGTAAGATTGTATGATAGACTTAAAAACATAAAACAAATTGTAATACGAAGTTTTACAAGCTAACACATGTTCTGAGTGTTTGAAATTAGACTTCAAAAACCTAAAACACTTTGTAGTGAATATGCCAAACAATAGATGCAACTCCATAATAAGCAATAACTAGCTTTTTTACCCGTCATGTGTTGGTGCGACACCGTACGTTGCATGATAATGTATAAATTACAATCGACACGATTTGTTTTCGAACTATATTTACGCCAATATGTAGAGTGACTTTAATTTATACCATTGAATGAAAGCGTATTAACCAAACAAAACATATGTTGAAACATTTATATTTGACTTGTGTCCGAATTAAGTTAACGTCGAAACGTAGAGTAAACATAGATATATTATCTTTCATCTGACGCGTTCTCAAACAAAACTTACGTCGAAACGTTTAAATTTGACTCAACTAATATCTGAACAAAATTTATATCAAAGCGTAGGTGTTTGTCGAAAAATAGTCAAGCCGAGTCACATTTGATTAGGTCCTAATGATGATGGACTCGATTTTATATTTTACATGAGTAAATCTAGAACTTTAAAAACTTAAGGCGGTAAAAATAATATTTTTTAAAGTTTTATAAAAAGTTTAAGAGTAAATAATGTGAAATAGTAATAATGATTATACATTTTCTCCACCATCCCATTTCTAGTGTTCACGTGACATGCATCAACTTCAGTACCCTAAATATTTCATAGGGTAAGAAACATTCTTTCTTGGTATTTAACATGGGTTGCCAATCTACAAGTGTTGTACTTCAATTTTAATATAAGAAGTGAAAAGACTAGTTTGTAACAACTAATTAAAATGAAGATGTAAAAAACCTCTTTTGAACTTTCTCAGCATTGTCTTTGACATCCTCTATGATGAGTTTTTTAAAAAAAGCTAGACTTTTAGTGAGGCCCATAACTCCACGCAAGAGAAAAAAGGAAAGAAAAATCAACTTTAATATTGACAAACGTGATCTTGAAAAAAAATAAAAAATCAAACCTTCGTGAAATCATACAAATTGAATTATTGTGATTGAAACTGATAAAATCAGAATTACCTAGATAAAATAGGTGTTACAATTCATTCATGTAGTTAAATTACATTGTTGCTATATTGAAAAACAAAAAAAGAATTCAACTTTAGAAAAAAGAAGGTACTATAAAAAAATCAATGGTGTATATAAATTATAAGGGCCCTACAATTCATCAAAATTTTTATTATAGTAAAAACAATTTAGCTTTAAAAGCATCAATAAGGTCATTCAACTATGTAGTTAAATAGAAACTAACTTAATTAAAATTTTAGTTGTAGTTTTTAATTTGTGTAAATAGTTATTATTTTTAGAATCATGAGATTGTATAATTAGACTGAATTGCAAAATAATATTAGTAGTCTCTTATAATCTTTTTTGTGAAGTTAAACAAATTGGGCGAACCCAATTTCATTTATAATTCGATTGTATTGATCACTAACATTTTACATTCTTTGCGAGATATGAATGATTGCATTGTAACAATACATAACTTTTCTTTTATCATATAAATAAATAAAATCAACAAAACAAATTAATGTTATGCAATAATAAAAAAAAAATTTGTAATATATCTAGAAACATGAGAGCTGTCCTCCATAGCATATTAGATCTCATGTTTGCCACCAAATTCCATTTACAAAAGGAAATCCACTCAAACCAAAAATGGTTGATTCTCCTAAGTTGACTTTTTTTTCTTACAAAAATAAAATACTAAGTTGACTAAATTCAAACTTCATCAATTGATGCTCCAACCATTCATGTTCCAACATGAACGATTTTTTTTTAAAGAATGGAAAATGATGATAACTTGGACAGAAGAAATGAGAAATAATTATGGTGCTCAAAGTGGCATATCTTGGCGTTATCAAGAATCACAACCCATTACATCAATTGGTGTCATCGAGATAAAAAGAAGAGGAAGTGGTAATTCATATTTTCTTATCTTTCCATTTGTTGCACATAGAAATGGTTGATTGGTAAGTATGATAGACTGGTAAACGGACCATATAATGTCATGTATAAAGTAAGTAGTTTTAAACAAATAATTTCTAATACTATAGTTCATCAGAAAAAAATATTTGTGTTGACCGATAGAATATAGATTGATCGATCAATTTTTGTTGAAAAACTACTCCCATCTTATATCATATATATGTAACATGTATGATATGAGAATATGAATTTTTTTTTGAGAAAACTAATAGTTATGTGAAAACAAAAAAAAAATCATAGAAACCAATGATATAAATCATAATATCTTTTGTTATTTTATTTGTTAAAAGGTTATTTAAGTTTTTTTACATATATATTGAACATAAATACGAGTAAAGAGAATTACGTATATATAATACTATGTAGAATGAAAAATGATTACGTATATGTGATATATATTTAAAACTATGCTACGGTTTATCATTTGATCCATACCTTTATTTATATATAAACATACATAAATATAAATGATAGTAATAAAAAATTATAAATTATATAACTATTTTCATAGATTTTCTATGGTTTTCTATAGCTTTCATATAACATTGTGGTTTTATTAAGATCACTGCTTTAATAGAATAATGTAAACATATAAATGTTACCTATATATACCATGACAATTTGGTAAACTTGTCTTAATAATAAACTAGCAAAACTTGTAATTTAATTGTTTTCATTTTTACATGTGTTGTAGATTTAGCTCTAGAAAAATATAACAAATGAAACTAAAATAATGCATTCTTCGTTTCAACTTAACAATTTTAAACAAGTAAAAACCTTTTTTACTACTAAAACCTTTTCTATTCTAATTAATTAAAAGGTAAAAGTCAGAAACCAAGAAAGAACAGCAATAAGCAGTAGTAAAAAACACAGGGTAGTGGAGTTAGCTTGGATTGCAGTCAGAGCGCACACATCAAAGACACAGAAACCCATCGATATGCATGATGGGTCTTGTTTTGGACCTTTTGGTTCACTCTCCAACACAATGTAAAAAAATAAATAGACAATGGAGTGAAAAATATGTATTAACTATATATGAACTAAAAAATGGGATTAATATATTCATGAAACAGTGGGTTCAAGCGGGTCTGAAACTACAAGTTTAAGCGTGTGTAAACCTAAGAATTCAAAATTCCAAAAACTGGTTGAAGCGGTCTGTTACTGACAAATAATTGATTGATGGCCACTTGCTAACAAAAAAACATGCATATTGGTCTGTAAAAGACCCCGCGCCTTTAACACTATAAACTCGAGTGGTCTTGATCATGAGGCACACATATACACTGCTTTACATAGTACATACTACATATCCACTTGTTGCTTTAGTTCTATTATGTAATTAAATCACATATAAAATCGGACTAGATAGTTGATACTTATAAAAAGGTAAACATGTGGTATTTATGAAATAGCATATAAAATAAGCAAATGATCAAGATTTAAAAGAGAGAGTCACTTTTAAATGTGTTTTAATTAATAAACAAGTTTTGCCTAGATGATTATGAACGCTTAAGAAGTTATTTAACATAGAAATACAAATTTACACTAACTTGATATTTTAAAGTCAATTAGTTGGATTTTCGAGTTCATAGAAATAGCCTATTGATACTTCAAACTGACTTATCAATTATTGATAATAATTCATAATGAAAGTATAATTAAATTTAAGCTTAAATTTTGCTTTCGGTGTCAACTTAATGGCAACAATACTCGCATAATTATCATGTATTTACATTTGATTTGTACTTACTTGACCTCCACTCGATTTCTTTTACAAAATCTTTTTTTTTTGTTTGAACAACAAACATACGCTCCTCTAAAATCTACTTCTAAAATCTATGTACCTGTCTCCGATGGGACTTGAACTATTGTCAATTTGGTGAGAATAGTTGCCTCTTACAAGAAACATGATACATTTCTTTAATTCTCTTATAATCATTCTTACGAGCAAAATTGAGCATAATTAAATTAAATGTGAATACATTTATCTACGGTGATTATATGGGTGACATGTTAATGACAAAAAAAAAATTAACAATACCATTTGTAAAATTATCAGTATATTTTATGGGTGACACGTAACACGTTAGAATCCAATTTAGTTTTAAAAAGGTATATTTTATCTCTATCCGAAAAATTAAGGACAAAACTAGTTGGGAGTAAAAGTAGTGTTAAAGGGTAAAACAAAGTTGAGAATCGGCATCAGTTACTCATTGCTTCTGGCACCCTCTTCATTCATCTATATATATAAGTCTGTATACATCTCCATCATCCAGTCAAAGAATTATTCACTTCATTACAACCCTCTCTCTCTCTCTCTGATCCATCTCCTTCTGACACACATCACACAGTGTAAGTGGGAATAAAACTTTTTCAGACCAATAAAGTTTTATTTTTTGGAGTGTGACCTCCATATCTTTCTATTCACACCCACACATAGATATATATATATATATATATATATATAGAGAGAGAGAGAGAGAGGGTGTGTGTTCATATATAAGTATGTGTATGTATAAATCTTTATCATGTGTGTTGCAATTAGTGTGTTTTCTTGCAGTTAAAGATCTGGTTGGGGGAAGAGATATTTGAAAGCTTTTCTTTGGTTCAATCTATTACATATTTCTTACTTTGCAATCTAATCTCACACCGCCTTCAAACTTGCTACTTGAAAGCACCTGTATATAATGGTCGTCTGGTAGACAGGCCGGGCTGACGTCATCCACTGATAGGTTTCAAAGGTTGTTTGAATTTAAGGTAGTGTTATATTAGGGAAAAAAAGAAAATCTGGCTCTGACTCCAATATAAATGATTCACTAGCTGTTTGTTTAATTCCATTTCCCATAACTACAAAGTACAAATTCATGTGTTTTGTTGGCGTTTAGAGGTTTCAGATATCGATGTTCTTTTAAGAATAACAAATTTCTTTACTCATGTGGAATTCTTATACGAACTACAAACCTAAGTGCTCCAACGGGTTTTGTCAGTTACCACTATTACTCTTCCACCAACCTCAATGATTTAGATATCCAAATGAATTTCCGTTTATGTAAAGCACTTATGGATGCATATACACAACAGTTAGTCTTTTTTTTCTCTCTCTCTCTCTCTTAAGTCTTAACACACATACACACACTTTAGAGTTGCATTTGAATTTTTACTACAATTTGACTGGTGCATCTGATTGTGGTGTCTTTATATATGACCATTAGGGTTTCTGAGCAACTCTCTATATTCCCATTTTGGTTGTTTATGTTTTAGGTTTTTGATTCTTGAAATCAATATTGATGTTGGTTGTCTTGTCTTCTTTATACTGTTTGTTCAAGATTAGTAGCAAGGAAACCATCAAGTTTAAAAACCGTTATATACAGTAGTAGCATATATCAAAAACACAAAAAATCCAAAATCTTTATCAGCTGTGTCTTATCCATGAGCCATAAAATTCATGACATATATATCTTGAAATTGAATTAACTAGTTCTTGATGTTATTAAATATGCATACCTGTCCACAGAGAGCAATAGTATATTTGATTAGATGTAGGGTTAATGTTGATGGCCATGGGTTTGATTGTGGAATACAACAGTGGGTCAAGTATATATGCATTTAGTGGTCTACTTGATCTAAGAAGACTAAAGTTCTGAATGAGCCAAAGAAAGTAGTTCTATGTGAGCCGGAGAAGATCAAACGAATAAAACAATCCGTGAGATCAAAACAAAGATTATGTAGTAGGGTAGTTATTAGCTCTATTTATAGATGTATAGCTAGTCTGTCTAGGTCATGGGTCATAGTTCGTTACTAGTAGTGGTCTCGGGTGGTTAATAATAGTCGTATTACTCGGTAGCCTTTCCTTTTTTTTTTTCTCTTTACATTGCATGAATCCGCCAATATATTGTTTTGAATACAAATTAAAACGGGGGTTTGCATTGGTAAAGTTTAGGTTATGTTCGTATGAGTTTTTCTATGTGTATTTCGGTGTCTGAAACAACAAAAGATCATACTTTTGATATTTAAAAAAACTAGAAAATCTACATGTAAGTATATTGGTGCAAATTTATTTATAATTTTGAATTTCATGTGTATTATAAGTATATTGTATGAAGTCGATTATGATCCCAAAATCAAACTATAACATGCCAGACTAATTATAGCAATTAGATATATGTGCATCTCACTTTTTTTGTTATTTATCATTCTCTACAAAAAAAAGTTAAAGATTTCTTATTAACTTCTTTTACTTGTTTTTCTAGGTTGAAAAATGTTTTTATAGCTAATGATATGAGCTTATGATGAAGGGAACTCCCTCCAGCCCACTAATGGATGTGATCAAGGAATTGAATTAGCTGCCGACTCATTCATTTAACCACTCAGTAGAAAAGGATTCATTTAATGCTACTCTTTGATTGAGTGAATGATGCGGGAGATAGTTTTCATCCCTTGCTAATCTATGCTTGGACTGAAGGGAGCTCCCTCGTTCTTTTCTCCTAGCATTATTATTATCTGTTAATATCTAAAAGTTTCATAGCGTCCTTATGGCATTTCATATATGTATGTATGCATGCATCTGGTTAGGCCCTATCCACTACAAGGAGAGGAAGAGCTCCGTTTGATGGGGCGAAGAGATGGTGTTGTCAAGTAGAAGATAGGGAGGAAGAGATGTTTGTGTGGACGAACACTCATGTGTTTATTTGTTCTTATATACCCACCTATTGCAGAGACGAAACCCTATATAAGTGGGGCGGGAAAGAATGATTTGGAGCCTCACATAAAGATGGTTAGAGTGCATGTCTTCCTCTGTGATGTTGATATGTTGTAGGTAAGTATTTGTACTTTGTATATGTATACACCCCTATACTGTATAAAAATGAACATGCATACATGTGTTTATTTGTTCTTATATATTATGTAAGTAGGCCCTATCATCTTAACTAAGCATGACCTTTTTAAGGCCTACTATTTCTACACCAGCCTTTAGTAAAAAATGAAACATCACCTCCAAACTCAAAGGGCATTTGACCAAAAGCTCTAACAAGCGTTTATTTAGGATAATCTATGGGTCTAGGTCAAAATTCAGATCATTTAGAAAGCTTATTTATCCAGATGTTTAAATATTTTTGGTCATGTGTAGGTTACTTAGAGAGTTAAATTAGGTGCAAGGGTAAAATTTCTATTTAATGTAAGTTTTTGAATTTATGAAATGGAAAGAACAAGTTAAGTAGTCAATTCGTCTTTGTATGTGAGTTTCCTTTGAGTTTGATTAGGTCCTTAATTAACTAACAATTTAAAGGCGAGAGGCAATGACACGAGCACTAACCTTAGAAATTTGACAAATCCTCGAACGGTCATTTGAAAAGTAGGGGCTATGACACAAGCCCTAACCTTCGAATGATCATTTTACGAATCCTTAAACGACCTTTTGAAAACAATGTGTGATGAAATTGGTATTGGCGTTGTACAGAAACTGAGAAACACCATGTAAAGTTGATCTTATCCGAGGCTAGATTTAATTCTTCAAAGTTTAACATCTTGTTACTGGTTTCTTTATTGAGTATGGTAGCTTGATATAAACTAGTGTTTGTAGCTTAACTGTTGAAGCACATGATTATATCATTGACTATGTATTCGTGAATCATTCTTTATTAATTAGTTTGGTACCTTAAACTGCCATTTATGGATCTTTTTGCTTTTTAACATGCCTATAAAGTTGTGCTTTTAGTGTTCACTTGTGGAAAGATTCTTGAAGAAAGTACACTTCATGAAAGGAAGACATTTTTAATACTAAATTTCATGTGCATATGTGCCAACAGGACAAAAATTACCACAAATTAATATATATGATATAAATATATACACACCTCACTTTGATTAATTGGTTTTTGCACATGGCCGAAACACACAAGAAAACAACTAAGATGGTGCATCCTCTTTTAAATCCAGTGTTACACCCTGCCTACACCGTAAAAAATGTACAAAACAAAGTTCGAACCCTTGACGGAACCAAGGTGAGGTACTCATCGTTGGTAAAACTCTTTAACTTGCATGTTATGCCATATAAAGTGCCCGCTCATATCGATGGTATGAAACTGCGGCAGAAGAATGACGATGATCATAACCGATGGAAAGAAATCGATTCCCTCGTATTACAAAGGATTTACAGACTTTTGGATTAATCTTGATCAAGTTAAGTCAGATCTAGTATTTAAGTCATGCTTTGTTTAGAGTATGTAAAAAGTTTTCATTTTGAATTAATCTAGGTAGTAAAGTAGTGGATATTAAATACTGATCTATTTTATAGGAGTAGTGAATCATGTTTAGATGTTGTTTTTAATCTATTTATTATATGTATGTATTGCAAGTAATAAATATAAAAGTTTAAGTATGATCTTGGGTCTGAATTCAACACAGACTGTCTCAGACGACCTTTTGGTCAAACTATACAGGAAATTCATTGAGTTCATTGCAATAAATTCCAATAGCTGAATTTGATTTCAGTTTTGGTATAGAGGATCCAATAAAAGCTTATTGGTTATAATCAAGAGTCAGAAAGATAAGATTTGGATAATGATAACACGTAAATAACACATTAGTTAAAGAATTGTTTTTGTTTTGTCACTCAATTAAGTAGAATCAAATGTAATGTCTGTTTGAGGTAACCATGTTGAGCCATCAATGAAAGACCTCACATTGAATCTAGCCGCTTGGGCACCGGTTAATGTTGGTTTGTAGCCAGGCCAGTTGACCCGTTTATCGACCGCGGATCATGGGCCGATGTTTTGGTGCTCAGCGTAGAATATGGTTGAAGCTGGTTCCACGCCCCGATCCCATTCTGCCCAACCCAACAGATTCAAGAACCCTCCTCCGATACTCGACTGCATGATCACCGTTGTGGAGTAATCCTTCCACGGCCTCCCTAGGCACGTGGGAGCCGTGAGATTATCTAGAGGGGTTATTTCGCAGTTCTGGATCGAGATTCCTGTGTTCTCGTTTGGATCCTTTTTCCCTTGAGCAGTGATGGTTACGAATTGGTCTGGTAACGGTTGTCGAGGCATAATCTTGCAGTTCTGCAACACCACCGAGGAGTCGCCAAAGATGAAATCTACGGTGCCGGTGATGCTACAATCGCGATAAAACAGACGATTACTATGGGGATAAAGGGTGTCTTGGAAGCCGTCAAATGAACATCTATAAAAAACTGATAAATCCGAACTGGAGCTCATCGCAACCGCTTGCTCTTTGATTCCATCGGCAGTGTTCTTGAACCCCATATCCATCGCTATGAACCCTTTTCCTGATACGCCTATTTATTAATTCATTAAGAACTAGTTTAAAAACTCATGTATTACACGGGTTGAATGAAAATATTAAAATAAGAAGAAGATTGCATTGCATGCGATGTATACCGAATGTTGCGGTGTCGAAAGTGGGGACGCCATCGACTTTATTTAAGCTCCCGGAAACAATGGATTTATTCATGCCGTCGCCATAGACCATGACATTCCAGTACGACTTGTCCAAAATGACGTTTTCGAAATACTCGCCTTCCTTGACGTATATAACAAACCTTTTCTTGCTCTTCTTCGGGATCATTGCAATCGCGTCGTTAATCGTCGTCAATCTCCACTTCCGTCCTTGGCCACTGTCACATTTGGCCTCGGTCTCGGCCTCTTCTCTTGAAGCCACCTCGCTCGCAGAAACCCTAATTCCATTTCCCCCAATAACTTCCTATGAATGCCCAAAACCCCAATTTTAGACACTATAGCCAAACTATTGCTTGTGTACTCTGTGGAATTCTGCATTTGGGACTTCATTTGTGCCACAAATATTGAATCCATTTCTTCCAGAGTATCCAAACAAGTTTCTTGATTGGTTAACGCGGTGCTAAGCCACGTTCTCATATCGTTGATTTTCAAATCCTCATCGCCCATGGCGGAAATGGAGTCATGTAGATTGTCAACAATGTCGTGGAACACCGTTGTGCATACCTTTAACGCTTTCTTGTCGTTGTCGTTAGTCGCTTCCTTCATAAAAGTTTTTGGCATTGAAGACAAAGCGGATAGCGAATTCAAAGCGACTTCTAACGATAACTTGAGCAAGTCTCGTGGATCGGTCGTGTTGGATTTATCGATTGCCGAAAGGCTAGAGTAACAAGATTCCGGATACTGAGTTTGTGTGCAAACTGCCTTGATGGATTGGGCTGGTAACAGTTGATATGGAGTGGTTTGTTCGGTCCCATAGTTGTTATCGTTACGACTCTTGTGAATGACGGTTCCAGCAACGGCCCCGATGATTACAACGACAAGGAGGAGGGTTGCGACGAAGATGAGGATGACGCGCTTACGAGACTTGAGACGGTAAGCTTGTTCTTCAGCAGGATCCAACTTTCCGTACTCCATTGGTGAAATTTGTTGTGGGTGTGAGTTATTAGCGTTACATAAAAGGTATCACAAGCTATGCTGCAATTTTCTGGTACTTTCATTCATCAAACAAACTGTTATAAATAGCATACAGACTCAACCTACTTGCTGAAATAAAGGACACGTTCACCACTAACAAATAACAAAAGACTCGGACTCAAAAGAAGACTAAATCAAACTGACCATACGTAAACTGCTGCATGAGCCCATGCAAGACACAAACAAAACATGTGGGCTAAAGCCCATTATTTCACATAACCCAAACAAACACATAAACCACTTCAATCCTTCCCTTAAACTGAAAAGAGTTTACTCTTCAGTTTAATCTTCTAGGTCTCGAACACTAAGCAATCTTCTCATTTTCTCGAACACCTCCAGTTTAACGGGTTTTGTCATCACATCTGCAACCTGTTCCTTTGTAGAGCAAAACAGCAGCTGAACTTTTCCATCATTAACCATGTCTCTCAAATAATGGAACCGAACATCAATGTGTTTGGTGCGCCTATGTAACACCGGGTTTTTCGAAAGTTTGATTGTAGAGCTGTTATCATATAAGATCTCCATTGTTCCCACCAACTCATTGCTTATTTCTTCCAATAATCCCTTCAACCAAACACAATGACACGCACAAGA
>BJCM01084909.1:0-20018 GCA_018326385.1 Flaveria bidentis
TATATATATATATCACTTCGTAAAAAATATGTGATCACTTATCCTGACAACGTAATAGACCAAGTTACACTATATCGGCAACTCATCGTTAGTTTGATGTCGAATGCTTATTTAAAGTTTATAAACCATGATTTATAATTCGTGATCACAACTAACAGATAGACAGACATGATAAATTTTAGTTAACTATCGGACAAAAAAGGTAATTAATGTCACAGTAAACATTTTATTTAATTGGATTCCAAAACACTAGAGAATGATAACAATATAAGTAGATTTAGTTGCAATAGAACATGTGTAAAGTACACATCAAACAAAACGTCTTCTACTTGTATTCCTTTTGACATAGCAACTAAACTATTATATTTAATGCATATTGTAATAAGATCTGCAAAGAAACAAAAAGATAATAAGAAGTTTGCAACATCAAGAAAGAAAAAATAACAATTTTATAACATCAAGGAAGAAAATATAACAACTTAATTATTAATTCGAAAGTGGGTGGGGGAATGGGGGTTGCTACTTTTTGGTGGGCCTTCTCATTTTAGATAAAAAAAGGTAACAATTATATTAATAAATGTAGACTTCTAGACAATATGGTCCTCATCTATGCTTGGATCCAATCATTATACAGGTGTAAAGAAAAATTGGTTCCAAAACGCAACTGGAAAACCAATCTGAACCGGAACCAGTATTGAAACCAGTGTTGATAAAAACATATTAGGATTGAACCCTAAATCGTTAATCATCATTTTGTAACCTCTAACATGTCATGTTAAAAATGGTTTGATACAAACCATACTGATTTGAACAGATCAGAAAACGAAACGTAACTAATCACTTCCCTCCCTCAAAACTGGCTTCAGGCCCGAATTGGTTATGCTAAAAACCAATATTATTTTTTGCTGACTCAAACCGAAACTGTACCCCAAAAATAACAGTGTTTATCTAGCATGTATAAGATATTATATATTATGGTAATCAACCCATACGAACATTGATGGTTTAAAAAATCAAATTCATTATAATAATGTTTATAATAAGTAAGATCTGCCTTAAAAGTGAATTTAAAAAGCCAATTTTTTTATTAGATTATAATAATATCGTAAAATATTAAATAAAATAGTGAGGTTTGGTTGTTTCCTCTTTGGTAAAGTAGCGATGAAATAATTAATGTAATCGATTGTCAGTAAGATGTTTTGGTCTCAACCCTCAATTATGCACTACAAGATCTAAGATCCACGTGCTTGTTCTATAATCCCATCACTTTTTCTTTAATTAAGGTACACACATATGTGACATTTAATTATGTATTAATATGTCTGAAAAATGACTAATTAATAATGAATGTTCGAAGATATATATAAACTTTAATCTACAGTAATATTAGCCGTTTTCGAAATGAATGTATGATTGAATGAGTTGGAGGTGAAGCCAGTTATGTTCGTATAAATAAGACCTTCCTTTTGTGAAAAGACAGTATTTGCTTTCTTGGTTGTATAAGCAAATATGCTGGGTCGGGTCGGGCATGATTAGCAATTGGGTTGGCCCGCTCGAATATTCAAGTTGGGTCAATAGTAGAAACATCTTACGTTGAGTAATGTAGGAGAAGAGGAACCAATTTCTTTAAAGAGGAAATAAAAATAAAACTATTTTATATTGAGAATGTGGTACAAGAGATTCTTTAGAGCTAAATTCAATTAGAAACTATAAATGGGAATACCTTTATTGTAAAGTATAAACCAAAGTTGCAATTTATATATGTGTAAATATTTATATTTGAGATAAAACTTATAGATTAACTGACTCCATGAAATAATAGAAACATATCTATCTGTATGCTTTTATTTTCTTTTTTATATTTACTTTAGTTTTTTTTTAATTGTTTTTTATTATTATTAAACTATATACTACATCATGTGCTTGTTTAAGACCATTCCAAACCGTAAACTAATAGTTGGACCGACTTTGAAACAGTAGTTAATATAAGGTCATTTTGTTTAATAATATTTAATTTTGGGAATTTGACTTTATTATTTATTTTCACTTAAAGTTATAGTTAATTCAATAAGTTTTTAAAAAATATTTAAATATAATATATTTACGGAAATCATTTCTTGTGACTAATTATTTGAAATGATAAACATATTACTTAATGCCTATTATATTTTTAAGGTATTTGGGCTCTAGGCCCATTAAAATAGACTTCAGGTCCAGTTTGCCAAAATAAATATCAACCACATGGGTCCACAAGTGGATATTTATGAGTAAATTGTGTAATTACTGATTCTATATATAAAAGCTAAACAGAAATTTAGATTACTATATTTATGTCATTATCTATAATGATAATATACTAGAGGAACTTTATGTGTAATTACTGATTCTATTAAGTACCATGTAACGCTGTTATATATATAATAATCAACACACAATATTATTTATGGTGTACTTTGATATGAAAGCCAAGATGCTTAAAAATCCTTAGCCACAACCATCGTTAACCCTATACGTCACAACAGGCTCACATTACACTATTTATGTAAGCCTATTACGTATACGATCAAGATATAATATTATTCCCCTTTAACTAACTTTAATGGCGGTTACCCGACGGAGATGAGAGGTCACTTGTGGTTCCCGAAGGAAAAAGACTAGAAAGAGACGATAACAATAATAACTACCATTCATGTTAAATTATAAAAAACTAAACGAAAATACAACTTATGCGGTAAACAAAGGGACTTATTGATATGTTCCAAGCTTCTCGTTGCTACTTCCACTAAGACTTCCTCGCACGCTTCATCGCGGCAAACAAATTTCAGTGGAAGCAGCAAAAAGAAGCTGAAGAACACCATCTTCCCACATTCATAAATAAAACAACACAAATAAAAAATACAAATCAAATGACACCCACAATCACATCTTCGGGTTCGGTTCTCCCGTTATATTAAACATGACCCGCAGCCTTATTCTTTTCCATTCAGCCATCGTGACTCGTATACCGTTGCTTCAAATGGGGCGATCAGTTTCAACGCGTGATGTATACATTTGTGGTACGAGAAATCTTCTGTTGTTCCATCAACTCGCTCCACAATAAAGCAACGAGTGTTTCCATGGTTTGAGTTGTGCCCAACCTATAAGAAGATATGAAAATATAAAAACTTTGCAAAAAACCAAAAAAACTTTTAAAAAAATGGAAATTTTATGATCATCGTCCGTTTTACCTTTATTTCATATAGTCCGATCCCTATCTTCTGTTCCCTTCGAGGGTGAAAAAATAAAGCTTTCCACGCAACAAGCTTGTCGTCTTGGCTTAAATTGTTATTAACATCATACCTATGTCAAAAGGAATATAAAATTACAAGATTTTTCACAAAACAATGAATAAATCAACTGTAAACTTAAAGTCAGAATATGACAATGGATTCCAAAACAAATCCAAACAAGCAAAAGTGTTTAAAAAAATCAAGAACTTACTTGTAAAGTATATGCTTCAGATCTTTGGCCAACCTTTTGATATCTTCAGCTGATATATGTTTTTTCAACACCATTTTCATAGCATCCGTAGTCCCGTTTATAGCAAAATCAGGATATGGAAACAACAGGGCGGGACTTTTGTTGTTCACGAGCTTATTGTTATTACACTCGTCGACCACCTCTGTCTTCACTTTATGACAATCAATAGTCTTGCTCAAGAGACTGTATACATCTACAGGTTTATCAATTTCATGTTCCTGTGTGACATTATCAAACTTAAGAAATGTGTACAATTACCAAAATAAACGTTTGAAGGACGTGACAAGCGTATGTGTCTAGCTTTACGTAACAAAATGTCTACCTTCCCGGAATAGAAAATGTCAAATCTTCCACCAGTCCCGAGAGCCGGCACTTTTCCCCATGATAACGCGTCAATAGTCCCCTCGAGTTTATCAGAAGCCCCACCTTTTGCAGCCTTCACAAAGCAATCAGATGGATTCTGCAACAAGATCACATTCCACATTAAAGATCCATTTACTAACAATTGTTTATGTTTTATCTCAAGCAGGTCGAATAGGTAACAAATCAAGTGTCACCTCAAAGTGTATGTTTAATGCATACAACCTCCTAACTCATGATATTAAAAGCATAGAATATCAGTTTTTAATCATAACTAGTGTATTAACTATTTATAAAAAATTTAAACATGGAGAAAAGGTGTGTGGATCCTTCGACTCTGATTGCAAATGAACATAATCAATTTTGACCCGTTATACACACACCCGGCCTGCCTATGTTGAGTAAAATCCATATCATTATGTTAAAAGTTAAGTTCGGTTTTCCTACCTAAGATTTGACCAAAATAACTGTTTTGCTCCAAAAGATTAGAAACATCAATTTGCCTCCAAAACTTTCATAACTTGCTTCAATATCAGTCCAAAAATTTCACTAGTTGTTTCAGTTTGAATCCAAAATAATGAAGCTTTTGGATTAAAACTGAAACAAGTATGAAACTTTTGGAGATAAATTGATGTTTCTAATCTTTTGGAGGAATATAGTTACATTTGTCAAATCTTAGGAAGCAAAATTGAAAATAACTCGTGTTAATATATACTTACAGAGAAACACGCTTGAGTAAACGGTGCAGAAACAGATGCTTGTTTTCTCAGTAGAGAAAGCCCTTTAGCATTTAGCGGGGGAAATTCTCCGGCCACAGCTAAACAGTCAGCAGCAAGGGCCAAATGTTGGGGAAGTATGTTTTTACCAGTATCTTCTATAGCTGATTTCAGCGTCTGCATTTACAAAACAGTTAAAAAATGCAATTTCTCTTGTAAAACTTGACAGAAAGAAAAGTGCACATACACGAAGAAAGTGGTTTCTTGCTGCATCGATTCCTTGTGCCACAATCACATCTTGGATATCATCAGGATGGCTTCGGTCCCAATCAATCATATCCATGATTTGGATGCAGTCACCAATTAAAGCCCTCCAAAAGTTCCTTCTATCGCAGTTTTCAGACATAAAAACACGCAAGTAAAGTTCACCCGGAGAATCTTTGCAAGATTTTGATGTTTTTGGATGATCTTGCCACACAATCTCCACTTTCTTCACATTTGGAGATCCTAAATAACAAAGATTAAAAGAAACATTCCTTTTTAAATACTATAAGCATTTATTATTGTAAAATTACATCAATATAATGAAAAATCTCAAGAGGATAAAGAAATTCATGACAACCTTTTATAACGGTTTCCAGAAGGAGTGGCACCACAATATCTTGGAGTGTAATCAGTGAGTTATTTGAGACCTCAGTTATTTGAGCAGTGATAAAAATGTTCTCATCATTCTCGTGCATTGCATCATCTTCAGGGTAATTTCTGAAAAATATTCACAAAAGTATGTAGCTTTCATTTAATAAAGAAAGTAAGAGCAGGTTTTGAGTAATCAAGACGAAAAAACACATACTTGGATGCTATCTGTAATTTTGGTAGACCGTGCTTTAATTTCTTGAAATTGGTCGGGTCGGCACACTTTAACTTAAGAGCATTGATAATTGACTGTACATGTAATTGCTTCCTATTAGCAACTTCCTGCAGAAAAGAAAATAAAAGAAACTCTAAATAAAGATAACTCAGAAGATAACAAAGTGTATGATATTATAATGTAGTCACTCCATCCCATAGGCATCAACATATTTCCTAAAAATCATATATGTTTATATAACAGAATGACATAAACACCCTTGAAGACTATGGCCAGTGGACAGAGGGGGAAAATTGTAACATTTCTTGCATTACCTTGCTTATACGAAAATAGCAAATCCATGGGCTAATACGAGCTCGTTTGCCAGTTTGTGAGGAATAGCTAGTGAACATAAAAGATATATAAATGTGTAGGAAATAGTCAACAATTTTTCTAAAAAAAGAAAACGAAGCTTGACAAGACAAAAAGAAACTTACAAAATGAGGACGAGTGAAACAACATCTTTAAACAATAACTTCTCCAAATGATTCTTGACATCTATCGCTCCATATTCAAATCCATTATTCCATCTTTTAAGCTTTTGAGACAAGAAAAGTGATGCGGTTTTGTTACCAGTAAGTTTCTTTACACCACATTCAAGCACTTTCTGCATAGTTAAACCACAATTCCATTAGTACATAAAACACACATAATCAAAATTACTTATTTGCCCTTGACCGGGCACTGTGAGACCCATTATTGGAGGGTATTTTAGACATTTGGCAATTGACAAACTTTTTCAAATGTTACCTTCAAGTTTAGTAGAGGTGAGTTCTCAAGTGCGCTGATAGGCTGATCCAAAGCACCATAAGCAGCTTCAGAGATGGCACATGCGGCCAAGGAACCAACAGGGGCCCCACACTCTTCTTTAGCCAAAAGCGACTTGCTTTCACCATGGGCATTTCTAGAATGATAAGAAAACTGAACCAACTGATTCCCATAACAATTTCTCACGGTTCCGTCATACCCAATGTACAAATCCCGCATGAAAAACATGAGTTTTCTGAACAAAGTTCCTGAGATATCCGCATGCCCACCAAACGAAGCATCCCGGTTAGTCACAGAATGAACTAAGAGCTCAAATGGATTAAGACCCGACAAAAATGAGCTCTTTATGACACCATAAGGAACATATCTATCCACACCCGAAGGAAAAGACAAATCTGCCCTTTTATGATTATTCCAGGAAACACATGAGAATTCACGAGGGAAGTGAAATGAAAGCGGGACTAATGAATGCTGATAACCAACACACATACTATGTTGCACAAACTTCATCATGTTTCCCTTACTGCCAGCCTTCAACATAGAAAGAAATGAGTTTTCTTTACTGACGTAACTGTAAATAAGATTTTGAAGATCGCGAAACACTTCCTTAAAAGCAGCAGCTGATGCTCGACTTAATGCAGCTGATGTTTGTTGATCATGACACATCATATCAGACTCCAATTTACTGTAACCCTCGTCGGTCAGGTTTCCGGTCAGAAAATCTTGATGACCATCCACCATTAACAGCTGTCCGTGAGCTACCCTCTCGGCTTCATGCAACCCATAAACGACTTCATCATTCATGTTATGTTTTGAATCAGAAGATAAGTAAAGATCCAATAACGAGACACTAAATCCCCTCATTGACAGCCACTCAATAAGCAATTCTTGAGCCGAATGAAGAAATTCAAGAACCTTGTTACCCTTAAAGTTTTTAATTAAATAACCATATATATTCTCATTGCCTTCTTGTAAGCAGGAAGACGGATTTAACAAACTCACAAATTCCCCCTTTTTAATTTGAGTTCCACCGACATCAAGATCAAATTCTTTATCCAAAACAAGACTAAACAACTGCCTCCCAGTCCATAAACAAGAACTTGACAATGGTAAATCCCTAAACTTTTTCATGATAACTGGAAGTTCTGGCCGCTGGCATGGACAAAACATTTGTAACTGTTGCAGTTGAGATCGATTGAAGAAAACACCATCGTCCAACATCAAATGAGCAGCAGTCAAACTATCATGACTTAACGATAACAAGTTTTTGCCACTTTGTTTATCAACCAACTGGTTTTCCAATGCAACAAGCTCCCGAAGCTCAACTCTACATTCCAAAGATTGAGGAATGTAACCGTGAAGACTATCACCATCAAAGTCACCCCTTAAAGGATTACAAATAAGGGGGTTGACCGAAAGAACACAGTTGACCGGAAGAACTTTGACACGAAGAGCAATTAGTGAGTGTGAATGAATAGATGGTGGTCTATTTATCAAAACAATATCTCCATCAGTAAGAGGCCTGTAAACAGTATCCCCAATTCGCAATTGTTCACCATATCTAACAGGAACTAAACCACCTCTTCGCCTAATGAAAATTTCTCCCTTTTGAAGGATTCTTAAACCACAAGATGCATTTATTCTTTCCCAATTTAATGAATTAAGTTGCTCTGAAACTAGCATTGTTTCGGCTATTTCATGAGGTACACCAATCTCATCTAGCTTAATGTACGGGTCACCAACACACACCATTCGGAAACAAAAATCAGTTCTTTTGCCTAGACTAACTTCTTTCATGTATTTCAATCCATGCATCTTGGAAGGATTATCATCAGTTGAATCGGGATCACGAAGCGTAGGCTTCTCTGCTCGTATCTGCAGCATTAAGATTTCAAATTATGTAAGCATAATGAGGATGCTACTTTGAAGTTGCCATAAGTAAGAATATTATTGAGCCAAACTCGAAATGGCAAAACGGACAGATTGGGAAACATGTATTAAAATAGGTTTCAGCTTAAAACATTTTGTTTTCAGTAGGACTCAAAACATGTCTATTTTAGCAAACATATTTATAATAGTTGTTGCGCTGAATGCAAATACAACCCATGTTATTGGATAATAATCTAACTCTTATAGAATAAAACAGTATAGGAGGTTGTAAGCATTAAAATACACTTCTGGCAGCTTTCAACCCCTTTCACTTTTAGCTATTTAATTGATCCGTTAGGGATAAACAATTAAAACATAACCCAAATTGCCACATTCTTATGTAAAATGGTTTAACTGACACCTCTACCAACAAATGAAAATTTATTTTGCTATATGTTACATTATTGTAGTTTTGATTCTTCATGAAGATAATCACTTTGCAAATAAACATCCAAATACGGCTAGGTACTTAAAGATTCTAATGTTGCTAACCTTTGAAAGTTTTATGCACTCAAGTACACATGCACTCAGCTCGTTCGCATTACCACGAAAACCTACCATTTTCCTGTATGCCCTTGTTCGTTCATCCTGAAACCAAAACATATACTATAATTGACTAATTGGAACTAATATTTGGATTAAAATCATAAGATAGTGATAGTAAGATAAGAAGGTGCTTACAAAAGCCAAATTTTGACCAAATTCTGCAACACGATGACAGTTGGGAGTTAGAGGAAAACTTTGAAGAAAAATCTTGTTCTTTTTCCCCAAGGATCCTTTAAGAAAGATTGGATCAACATCTCTCAATATTTGATAAACCTAATAATCATCAGAAATCAACATGGGTAATTAGCACATCAATACTACTTAAAGGGAGTAAAAAACATAGTTTTCTTGATGTAACCTGCGCATGTGAAAGAACTTTCCGATTATATGATGAAAATTCTGTCTCTTGTTGAGGATCATGAGGAACAAAATCCCAATAATCATGAGGTAATTGATCCGAAACAAGCTTCTTTGAACCTAATATTTCTACAATGATTGCAGTCTTCCCGAAGACGTCTTTTGTTGAAACTTTAAATTTCATAGGAGGATATACATCTCTACAGCTTTTCTGTTAGTGAGAATAAAACTACAAATTAGGAACCCTTGTGCAGATTTTGTAGCATAAAGAGACAACACTGTAACAGCATATAAGACACTTACATCACAATACTTGCAAGGTTTATGGTTTTGTATGGTTGATACCACTACATTATTCTGCAAAATCAACAAAAGATAAAACAAAATTATATAAATTACCATTACTTTAAATTTGACCTCCATATGTTTATGCAACATGATACCTGACCTTGGCCTTATCTTTTTTAAAATTTTTACATCCAGGACATATTTTGTTCAGAATTTGTGCCACTTCCGGTAAGAAGTACGGATGAAGTATTGTGAATGGAAATTTGATTAACCCTGTGTGACCTACAAGACCAAAAGATATATATACACAATTAAATCATCATAAACACACACAACCACACAGAAAGAACATGATTACTACTCAGTCCATACCCTCGCAAGTTCTGTAATCCTTGGCACCACATGTATGGCATTGTGATGCTGGGTTCGGGAATCCAAAGGCGGGGTCAGTTACTTCATTGGCTACTGTGACTTCCTTCACAGATGCTTTCTCCTAATACATGATTATGAATCAATAATTAGATTTGCATATTAAAGTTTAAATCTTGGGACAGAAAGTATCAAGAAAATAGTAATGATCTGCTTACTGCATCTTCCTCAGATAGAACTTTGAATCTTATGCCTTTGAGAACACCATACGGTACTTGTTGTTCTACATACACTTCATTTTCCATCAAAATTTATTTGCTGTTATTGAACCCCTGTTACAATGATCTTAGTCAAGATTAAGGCTTCTTGAGTTGGAATGTCAAGATTCAAAATAGCCATACGAAAAGGGATTTAATTCGTTAAAGTTGTTTTATGATTTTGAACCAATTGAATGACTGAATCAAAATTCCAATTTTTTTATTAAAGATATCCTGCATCAATCAACAGTAATATGAACCATGAATCCCATCACAGACTCAACTAAAAACATTCGATACCTGATTGATCAAACCCAAAACACACAGCACTAAAGATCACACAACAATCAGAAATTCACATAATCAAGAAACAATTTTCAAACCTCAGACAACAAAATCTAACTAAATGATCATCATAAATTATAATCATCAGGAGCAACAAACCAGAGCCAACCCTAAACAACTAATAAAGAAGAAAGAAATCACTTTAATCCTATTAATAAAACTAAAAATTATCAAAAAACATATAATTTCCGTATCAAAAAGAATGCCATTGCAAATTACCTGCAGGGTAAAAAAGAAAAAATTGAACAAAACAGTACCAACTGAATAACAGAGATTCCCAACTTGATACCCATTATTCATGCATCAATCACCAACACAAAACCCGTCAAATTCTTACCCACATTGCCAAAACCCCTCAACACAATTTCATCATGCAAAAACACTAGAAAACAATCACGATCAAGAACTTTCACCAAATACCCTGATAAAGAACCCAAAGAAAACGAACAAACAACCTAAACATTCAACAAATAAGTCAGCAGAATCCCAACATTGATCACCATCAACAAGAACAAAAACAGAAACAACCCAATGTTTGGAATGATGTTCCAAATACAGATAAGCAATCAAAACAAGAAAAAAGACTTAAAAGACTCGCCTTTTTATCGAATCTTGAAGAACCCTTTGAACGATAAAATATGTCTTTTTCGAGTGGATTTTTGAGCAGATAGCAAGAATGGTAGTCTCAAGAACCCAAGGGGGTTTGGTGCTTATAATTGAACCCAACAGGAGCAGACTCCCTCGCTAATACTACTCCTATGGCCTCAATATTCCCCTAAAATATAGAAGCGTATTTGGGAGAATAAATATGTAATCTCAGGGTCAGAAGTGTAAATGATGGAAACTTCAAGGGCCGTGAACAAATATTCTCGAATCCCCGGGGGTCGGCGTTCTCTCAAAACAAGAATCACAAAATCCCACATTCAACTATAAAATAATAATAATAATAATAATAATAATAATAATAATAATAATAATAATAATAATAATAATAATAAATAAAATAATAATAATAATAATAATAAAACAAAGCAAAACTATAGTTAAATTAGATCTTAGTTAGAGTGTTCAAATTCAGATATTCGGATTTTTGAGTATTTGATATTTTTGAATAGTGAATTAATATTCGATTTGAAGTCTGAAATTGTGGATTCGATTTGGATATACAAACAGGTATTTGAATTCTAAAAAATGCATAGTACTTAGTAATATTTTGTCAAGAATTGATACTTTTTATTGAAATTTCTTTAAAATGTTTCCAAAATATTAAAAAAACTGAAATTTCTAATCAGTAATAATTATTTAATGTTTAGGAGAACATATTGGATAATTCATATAACTGAAATATCTAACTTTTTTTCAAAAAACAATATCCAAATTCAAATTGAACATATCGGATATTTCAAGTGCGGAATTTCTGATAATTCATATCCGGTTTTGAATTCGGAATTTCTGCTAATCTTCATAACTATGTGTGGGTTTGAATCTAGGGTTTAATGGTTCATTAAGTTTAAATTTTACCTGAAACATATTCGTAAATTAACATGACAATTAAGATAATCAATACTAACATATGATTATAACTTCAACTGAGTATTATAATCTGAAGATGCATGGGTGTTTACATATGTTTGAAAATGAATCCACTTGTTTTATAGAAGGAAGGCGATTTATGGGAAGATGACCACCAAGGATACGTGACGAAAGGAATGAGATGGTTGAAGGGATGTATGCCAATAGAAAGAGATATGTTATAACTAGTAAGTTAGATTAGTGTTTACGGTATATCTTATAAGCTTGTAAATACCATGACCTCGTAAGGTTACCACATGCGCAAAGAAAGCATGAAAAATGTAGTGCATTCATTGGCATAACTGCTAGACTTTGCATTCAATCAAAAAGGTAGGATTACAACATCGTTTTATCAATTGTACGACCCTGCTTCGAATGATCGTGTTGTGTTATATTCATCGAGTTCACCTATCCACCCCCAATCGAGACGACATCTCAACCTCTTCAAAGGAAAACCACAACTCGAAAAATTCCTCTAGTTAGCCATGAGGCTAGCATCACGAAAGAAAACTGTATGGTGTAGAAATTAGAACATTTGAGTAAAGCTAAGTGATAAACAAAAATTTTAGTGACTCTAACATAATAATTAATCTTTCTAACTACTAAATATGTAAAATTACATGTTTTCTCTTTACCCATACATGATACATGACTCAACCTAGGGGCTAAATTTGTAGAATCATAAGTAACAAGGGCAAAGGTGAAATAAGGCTCAAGTCTCAAGGGTTTCTAAGAATCGTCCTGTTATTGTCGAACCAAAACCCAAATAGGCGTCGCGATTGCGACAAATTCGTATAGATTCTGTGTCGGGAACATAAATAACTCGTTCAATCAATAACCTTTTTCTCGTGACTAATTTACCTCATTACCCATTAATTAATAATCAACAAAATATTACTTCATAAATATTTTCAGATATGATTATATCTTATTATTGGAAGGGATTTTGAGAATATTTGATATTTGATTTTATGCCGAAAATAAAAGAGTGTGCATTGTTTACTTGTGCGTTGTTCATTGCAAGTTGTACATACCTAATATGGTACCACACCACCAACTACTAGTAACTTTTTTTGATGTACAACTTTGAATTATTCTTGTAGGTGGAAAATAAAAGAATAATGTTGTTCTAAAAAAAGTATGGAAATTAATAAAGCGAGTTTAAATGATTATAATTTAGATGGATTTAGCCATTTAGGTGTGGTACCCTGGATGTTCGGTGTATTAGTCAAAAGTATTAAATAAAAAGAATAATATTATTGATTTAATATGTTAAAGCACGTAACAAGTTGAAGTAAGAAAAATACATATATCAAAATACAACCCAAAATGTTAGAGTATTTGTAACAAGAATGCTTAAAACAACTAAAAAATAATCTATTGTTTTTTTGTCACTCGTTTATATCACTTTTGTTATTTCAGTACACGTGTTTCATTTTTGTTGTCTTAGTACTCATGTTGCATAAAAATTGCCGAAACAATCATTCCATTCAAATCCATAGATAACATTATTTACCACCAGAAGCAAATTCGTCATTAGGAAACCAAAAAAATACCACTAATCAAAACTTTTATTTTTAAATAGTTATCTATTTATGTAATTACAATGTTTGTTTTTGTTGTTCCTGTTGGTAAATGATTGCCACGATCAAGGATGCCCCGATTGTGAAGAACAAGATGAATGTTCCCTTGGTCAAAGAACACCCCCGAAAATGACCCTTGAAGGTGTTCTTAAGACGTATGAAGCGGACAAGAATAATTATTTTACATCTCAGTAATTCATCTAACTCCAATTTGATTAGTAATGTTTTTAATTGGGGATCAGATTGTTATAAAAGTAAAAACATATTATATCCTACGAGTTAATATTAACATCCGATTAGGTAATTCACTAAGAAAAAACACATAACTTTTATATATGGGCATAAATTTTATGTTGTTTTGTTATAAGTATAAAAGTGACTTAGTGGGTGATTATATAATAAAAGGTTGCGGATTTTCGAAGCTAATAGCCGAAAGATGATATCCTACTTGCCTCTCTACAAATAAGTTTGAATACTTAATTCTCTTTATTGACTTGTATAAAATACATAAATAATATCAATTGTTTATGAGTTATTATGACTTAAACCAGCAGGTGAAATACGTGCCCTGCGAAGGGGGTTAAAATTGCAAGAATTGATTACTATGGTTTGTACGTTAGTATTCACACCTTAGGGAAAAAAATTATATTGACATGTTGATAAAAATAAACATGCTGAAACGGTAAATCTAGATTTTTATAAAATAACATATTAAAGCATATTGCACCTAGTAAGACTCCAACCTATAATCATCACTTTGGAAATAGTTTATTAATGATTAAAAAGTAACTTTAATTTTAAATGATTAAAAAGTAATACTACCTCTTAATTGTTCATCATTAATGTTACTTTTTAATTATTAAAAGACTACGAACCATTAACAAATAATTAGTTAATGATCGTTAATATACTATCAAACAACCTCTTAGATAAAAATAAACAAGTCACGTCAGTATATTCATAAATGCATTTTTACTTTAGTAGTTGATCCGTTTTAATAGTATAAGTTTTACGTGCTTTTATTTAAATATTGAGCTATGATATCGTCTAAAACATGACATGATAAATATACAAACAAAAGACTAGACGTACATAATAAATAAATAAGTATACAAATAATATATAAACAAAAGACTAAGATATTATTACATTTTTTAAGTATAAAGTGTAATCATTAGAACAATTATATGATTCCCTTAGCTTGTAGCCAGTAGTTCTCACGTGAATGTACTAAATTTGGTCACTAAAATCATTAAAAGAAATCGGGTCAGCTCTTTTAATTAATTTATTTTTATTAAAGAGAGCATGCACCCTTTATTTTATATTAATATATTTTGAATGACAAATACCCGGTCTTGCTTTGTAGGATACTTGTTATAAATTTTTATTTACTAAAAAGTTTATTATAAAACTAGAAGAGTGTCTGCGCAATACGGCATGATAACATTTTACATCCGACGCTAGTTTTTAATTTTTGTTAATCTTATAGTAATTTTACAAAAGTTTATTATATTTTTTCTAAGTTAAAATTTAAAATACCAAATAAATGGATATTGCATGACGACTTGTACATTTATGCATTAACTTATTGTACTTTACAAAATACATATCGATTCAGCAAAAAAATTACACTTAAACATTTAAAAAATACACATTTACGATTGTAGTATCAAAAAGTTTTTAAACATGATAGATTGATATAACATAAATCTTAAAACAAATTAATTTATTTTTTGTTTATGGGTAGATAATATAAAATTTTATGTAATTTATAGTAATTATAAGGTTATTATGTAACTAACTTTAAGTGGTAATTTGTAAATAATGTAAAAATACTATTTTACTCTTAAAAATTTTTATACCTTATACATTGTGTAAGGTAAATGTTCTTACTTTAATGGTATTTTAAAATAATCTTCTTATATGTT
Organism: Flaveria bidentis; assembly: GCA_018326385.1. Classification (NCBI taxonomy): domain Eukaryota; kingdom Viridiplantae; phylum Streptophyta; class Magnoliopsida; order Asterales; family Asteraceae; genus Flaveria; species Flaveria bidentis. Next base: position 15,445 of record BJCM01084909.1, read on the forward strand.
TTATATATAATAAAAGTAAGAGATAGAAAACAAAACGTATAAAAAACACTATTTTAATAAATATTTTTAAAACTACATCATTTGGGTCGTTGCCTTTCTGGCATCATTGTTGCATGAGAACAAACACCCGATTTAAAAATTGATGGGTATAAGAGGCCGTCCTTTGGGTACAGACGCCCACTACCTTGTCCGGTAGGAACATATTATCTTTGAAGGGGTCATTTTTAAAAAAATCAAAGGAAATTAAACATCTTAAGATTTTTTTTAAAATATACATTACTAGTGTTACAAGTTGGTATGTGATGGAGTGTTTAGAGAATAAATATGGAAGAATTGATACGTATAGACAACCCAAACAAAAAAGCTAGTCATCTGCTATAGCCACACAGTCCCCTACTTTTCTATTATTTCTGCAAAAAGTTGTTGAAAGTTCTTTTATAAGATAGGATTGATTTCTTCTCTCCAATGATGGAAGCAAATACAAACTATCATTAAAGTCATATTGAACTAATTAAGTAAATCGGTTTATTTCCCAGCCGTTAAAAAAAAGATTGGTTTATTTTACTTATATATTTATTTTTTTAGGACAATTTGATATGTTTAATTAGAAAAGTTTTGAACCTGAACTTTTTGAAGATTTTTTATACGCTTTACCACTATCTGTTAAATTAAATTGAGATTAATGTAGTTTGCTAATGATTTAGGGTTTACATTTTTACAAGTTTAACGTGGCAGGGCATATGTTCATAAAACCAACCTAACGAACCATGGAATATGAACTATATTTAAAAATTTCATGTAAACATTGTTGTAAATAGGCATATTAATACATTATTGCATTTAGACCGAAGTCCATTGTTGTTGATTAATATGGTTTGAAAACCGTATATGACAGCTCGATCATAACAGCCAATCTAAAAACTAGTCTTTTTTCAAATGTTTAGTATGCATGCCTTGGATTCCTAAGATTGAATTATGTAGTTTATTGACTTTATTCTGACCGCTTCAAATGTTTAGTATGCACGCCTTGGATTCCTAAGGTTGAATCGTGTAGTTTATTCTGACCGCTTCAAATGATAACGTAAAATTAAACTCATATCTCAATAGCAACAAACATCATCGTTGCCAAGTGGAGGCAAACACTCTTATCGCTAGATCTAGGCTATCATTGGTGAGTGGATGAGGATACAAAGGGTATAAGAGAAACTACGTTGAATGATTTTTTTTTTAATTTTTTAACCATTTAGGTAGAATCTCATGAATACTTCTTCTTTAATAGAATCTCATGAATACTTAGTTTCAAATATTCACAACTGTTATTTGTTATTTAATTTTGTTTTACTTATTTATCTTTTGACATTTTAGTTATAAAATATTTTTTTGTTAATTTTAAATTGATTATCATCCTGAATGTCATCTAGCAATATAAAAGAGAACTACAATTACTCGAAGTAGTTCATCCATAAAAGTTAAACGATTGGCAATATCAATAACATTAAATGTCGTAGGGTCGTTGTTAGGTGGTGTAAATATGAGTAAAAATGGTGTCTTCATATAAGTAAAGATAAATACGTGAAAGTGACTCTAGATGTTTAATGAGTTTCATATAATCAAAAGTAATGCATAGACCTCAACAGGTGTTATTTATAGCTATATATGACATTAAATGAGTTATCCATTATTTGAGATCGCTTCTTAGGGGATGAAGTACTATAAAGGTTACCATTTAAGGCGAACGGAGCGTAAAAAACTAGCAGTGAAACTGACGTAACAAGAAGAGAGCTGAAGTTTATATAGACAAACCGATATAACTTCACCACAGTGTCAGCACGTCGCTGAGCGTATGGGAGCATTGTATCCCCTTCTTCCGCCTCAATAATTAACATCGTGTGGGGGTGTAGCATAACGGTGAGAGATTTGAAATCTTTTTTATTATTTTCTTTATCATAATACTTGATTTAACATTTAATTTGATTTTTTTTCTAATATTCTGCTTGTTAACTTTTTAAAGAAAAATCAAAATACATAGTTTTCTTTATTTTCATATTGACAATCTGTTATAAATTATAATGAAATTAAAGATGTTTTCAAAATAAAATACTTTTTTAGGTCATTGTAAGCTGCTTTAACTAGTGTATGAATTGACATTTTGGGGGAGTATATACATTTTTTATGTCCTTGTTATGTTTATGAGATGGAGACTTTGGATCTTGGGTTGATTTAGATTTTCACTCTCAATTCTCAAAGAAACCTAAGGGTATTTTAGCTTTAGATTAGACGTTGCATGTGATTATGATGTCTAAAGACAAAAAGATGTGTTTGATGCTATTATCATGACAAAGTGGTATGTGATTTGACGGTTCTAAGACATGATTAGTGACAAAAAGCAATAATAAGAAGGATTCTTGCTTCTTTCGTCGATTATTCCTGTTTAACATGTCAATAAGAATAAGAATAGTAAGTCTATGAGTAATGATTAATATTTATTAAGAAGTATTTTATGTTAAATTAACGTAAAATCACTATTATTTTTTTGTTAAAAATATAAGTAATTGTTAATACTTCTATAATGCCCCTTCATCATTACGGATTTGATGATTTGTGGCGTTATAATAATAATGTCCCTTTAAACATAACGTTCCACCGTAAAAGTGATCGGGACATTATGTGGCGTTATGTATGGTTTAGCGCCCCATTGCATATGGTCTAAGAGAAACATTAGGCTATGTGTTGCTGGAGCCACGAACTAGGGCGTGAGCCACATGACCGGGCACCCTGGTCTCGCATACCACAACCAACGGCACGATCAGAGGCGTGATTGCGAGGGCGTGAAGGAGGTCACGAGGCGTAGAGTCTATTTGAATGTCCAGACAACATCTAGTCAGCGCCACATATAAATACGGGCATTTTTGTATATAAAATCATAAAAATAACCTTATTTTGGATATGTTTATTTTTTCTCGTAGTTTTACCCTTATAAGATACAGACAACATAAAAAAACACTTGCCCGTGATAAGTGAAATAAAGCTGACTTACGATTCTCACGGGCTTATGATGTTTATTATAAATTATTATTTTAATTGGTAACTATGATGAATGGGTTTTTCATTTTCATCAATAAAACTTGTAGCATTTGAGTTGTATATGTTATTAATATACATATGAGGGTGGATGGGCATCTCTTTGTCAATTACCCTCAACTCCATCCAATTAACGGTTTAAATAATTTCAAGAGATTAACACTTTTTTCTTAACCCACTTGAACCATTAATAATTTTTTTAAATAAAGATAAATTACCTACCTAATATTAAAAACATAAAAAAAAACATTACAATAAAAAAATAGTTTTCATTAATAAAATATACATAAATAGTGAAAATAATGAAATATTTAATTTAATCATTCGGCATTTGAATCTGGGATGTTCAAGTTTGTTAATATGCAATATGTTTCACAATATCATATTAAAGTCTTAGATGAGTGTCAAAACCACTTACAAGACAAAAACATTCAAGTTTAAAACAACTCCGTTTTCATTAAAACTCATATTAATATGTTCAGAGAAGAAAAAAAAAAGACTACTTATGTAGTTTTTTCTTTCTTTCTGAATTAACGAGTATATGTATTTGAGAAAAATCAAAATTGGCTTATACACAAGGCATACTATGTTATTGTTTCATAAGCGTATAAGAAAAAATGAGGGTTCAGCCATGCATGGATTCACAAACCTGTTGAGTAACCCGCCATTGCTACTCGCATGGGTCCATGCGGGTGGGGGCGGGTACGCACTGAGCCCATTAATATAAAAAAATTATTTTGAAAACAAGATCATACATAAGAAAATGTAATTACGTCGGCCAAAGTCTCGATCGGTCGTAATATAAAAACAACTCACACTATAAATTGAAACTCACTATACGTCTCGCATAGCACTCTACGCGATGTATATAGGGATGTTCAAAAATTCGGATATCCGAACTTCGGACATTCGAATTATCAGATTCGTATACGGATTTGGATAGTGATTTTGAGAATTTTTGGATATTTCGGATATCCAGAATTTCAGATTCAGATTCGGATAGTGGACTGATATTCAGAATTCTGATACCCGAATTTGAACACCCCTAAATGTATAGTATTGAAGCCAGTAAAAACAAGAAAAACTCAAGAGGCTATCAATCTGCTATACGCCCGGGACACCAAGCCAGAGATTGCAGAATAGTGCCACAACTGGTAGCACCCGTCAACGCGGTTAACCCCGCCGGGAATGCCAGAGCCTGTTACGAATGTGGAGGCCTTGACCACTATAGAAACGCGTGTCCCAGACTGAATAGGGCACCGGGTCAACAGGGGAACAACCAGCAGCAAGTAATGGCCATCGCGGGTACACAAGGCCAGGGAAATCAAGGTAATGCTGCTCGGGGTCGAGCTTTCGTCATTGGAGCTAATGATGCCCGCCAAGATCCGAATGTTGTAACGGGTACGCACTTACTCAATAACCACTTTGCATCTATACTATTTGATACTGGGGCAGACAATAGTTTTATTTCCTCTGAGTTTGTGAAACTGCTT
>BJCM01084911.1:0-14370 GCA_018326385.1 Flaveria bidentis
CGCATTGTTGGCTATTGGGCTCGTGAATGGGCACCCGTCTATTTTTTTATTTAGGACATGTATCTTTTTTATTAATCATAAAAATTAGATAAGTTCAGTTTAAATGAACAAAAACTTAAAATTATGTCTAATCTATAGATAACTGCTTATGTTGATATCTATGTAGTGAGTATGAACATCTAGAGGGGAGTCATAGACTTTAGAGAAAACTTAAACAATTATTTCAGATCGTATCTCTAACCTTCTTAGTTCGTTTATTATGTGACCTTTTAATTTGTGTGTATTGTTTCATGATAGTTGTATTGCTATTTGGTGTGTATGATTCATTTATATTATAGGTATATATGATTATATGTGTTTCATGCATGAGGTAGTTACTCGTTCATTTGAAATCATCTCCCATTTATTAATGCGTCATTTATTAATGTAATCTGCTTATTTTAGAAAATCATTCTATTATGCTCATACTTTGTGGGTGAAATATATATAAATAAATTGATACGCTTAAACTCTTTAAATGTGTAAATATGTCTTATATTGCATCTTTTACTTTTAAGATCATATACTATTTCTTGTTTTTAATGTACAAGGTAGTGACATTCAAGAGTAAACTCTAAAAAATGTAATGTTTTTTTAACCAGACAATATAGTAAGCCTTTTAACTATCATAACATGAAACTTATATACTTAGCCACAATATTAAACCAAATATATACATGTCTAACAAAGTAACAAACCATCTATTTAGATGCAGCTTCTTTCTACTCCCCAATGCAGCTTGATACTGGACCTACATATTATGATATGGAGCCCACATGAAACATAGTAAAGGCTATGTATTTTAATTAAACTAGTTAATAACATACTTAATGCGAGAACACAATACCTCAAATAGTTTGAACCATATCCATTATATTTTGCAATTGATGTACAACCTTTTCGATACCCATTCGTTGTGATGGTAAATCTACAGAGCATGATACTCCAATCTCGACTATTGAAGCGAGACACTCTTCTATTTTTCTTCTGTTTGTTATCTCATTTTGCATGGTATTTTTATCATCTTGATAAAGGTTTAGAATGTTGATGTCAATAACATCTGCTATATGATCTTGTAAGGCCATATAAGCAAATTTATGCAGGCTAAGTTCATCATTAAAGATGTCATCAGTCGGCGTTTTAGCAGTCATCGTCTCAAGTACTAATATTCCAAAACTGTAGATATCTCCACTACTTGTTATCTCACTCCCAAGACCATATTTTGTAAATTATAAGTTAGTACATTAGATATGAGTAAATATAAGCATTTATCAACACATGGATTTTACCTGGAGCAACATACCCAATTGTTCCTCTGATCTGTGTTGAGCTATTTTGGTATGACGTTGTTTCAAGAAATCGAGCTAAACCGAAATCTTCAACATGAGCTATCATATCATCATCAAGTAGAATGTTGCTAGGCTTTAAGTCACCGTGGACAACGGTTGGCATGATGTGATTGTGTATATAATCAAGTGCAGATGCGACGTCGATTAGAATACTAATTCTTTGAAGAAGGCTAAGTGTGGATGCATTTACACGTAAATGCAGCCAATCATGTAAACTCCCATTTGGCATATACTCATATACCAAAGCCTTAAAATCATTTCCTTGAAAGTCAATGCTTGAACATGAAGTTATTATTCTTAATAGATTCCGATGTCGAATGCTTCGTAATGCTTCACACTCTCTTATAAAGCTTCGTTGTGCTCTTTGATTTTCAAGACGTAGAACTTTGACTGCAACAATTCTATCATCAATGTCAAGGATCCCATTGGTAGCCTTAAGAAGTTGATTGTAGGTAACTTTCAAGAAACGATCGTTTGTTGATGATCGGGACAATTGGCTCTCTTTTTTGTTCTTAAACCAAAGATATGCGAAACATACTATAGTTAATAGTATGAACGCAATTACGATTGCTATTACGAACAATGGAAACCTTTTGGTATGATTCTTTGTCTCCTTGCATTTAGGCAACCCAAGTTCAGCCAAGACACCACAAAGCCTATTATTCCCAAATACCGAGAATGTGTTTGCATTGGCGAACACGCCTAACGATGGTACATTGGTACCTCACCCTCAAAATTGTTAAAGGACATGTTCAAATATTCTAATGAAAACCTTTCAAAGAATAGAGGAATTGGGCCAGATAAATTATTATCGGAAAAGTCAAGTTGCACCACCCCTCTCAAAGAACTTAATGATAAAGGTATCATTTCTTGAAATAAGTTACCTCTAAGGGACAACAATGTAAGGCTAGTGCAACCACTAAGGCTGTTAGGAATATTACCTGATAAGTAAGTGATAAATCGATCTCACTAGGTATGCTTCCAAGTAGCTTATTATAAGAAAGATAAAGTCCTTGAAGGTTAGAACAATTGGACAAGGCAGACGGAATAATGCCGTTGAATATGTTTTGCTGAAGAACAAACACACGTAACCTGGAAAGACGACCGATTTCATTAGGGATTCTTCCTTGCAAACTGTTGTTCCAAAGAGAAAGAAGACGGAGGAAGCTGAGGTTCCCTCATGATCAGTCTCATTTCCGCTATATGAAGCTGAGATAGCGGTGGAAGCTAGAAAAATAAGAAGACTATAAAAGAGGAAATCAATATGGTGTGAAGAAGGTGAACACATATTGATTGCTTTGAGTACACTTTTAGAAATAAACTTCAAATTCACAAAGCCAATTGCGGGCCTTTTATCCTACTTTTCATGTGAATGTGTCATAACATGGAAATAGTCAAGCGCATGCCGTCCATATATTCCTTTTCATCATAACGTACCTTGACAAAATAGATTGAATAATAATTTCATTGAAATGAGTATTGAAAAATGAAAACAAATATAATTATATAGTTTGTCTTTATAATGAGAAGGTTAGTTGTGAATTATTGTAGTAAAGTCACATATCATTGGAGTTTCATCAACTTAGATAGGGTTTGTGATGAAGTCTAGGTCGTTGAAGTGTGATTGATGTGGCCTTGAAGACTAAGTCTGCGCGGTTTGATTCAGCTTTTAATGAGGTTTTATAAAGATATGAAATAATGTTGATGTCCATTTTCAATGAGATTGGTTAATCTATATATCTATGTATCTAGCCCATGAGATGTATGAATGCTACATGCTCATAGAAAAAAACTTGCTAGACAACAAAGCAAATTTGTTTAAAGGGTTATGATGCAGTAAACATCAAGAGAAAAACATGCAGGTTTTAATTGTGTTTTTGGCAATCAAATAGCAGAGAAAAGATTGAGATCCTTTTATTTTAAAGGCAATAAACAATCTATAGAAATAGTAGCTTTATTAAACCCGTGCATTACACGGGTTGAATAAATAAAATATTAATATTATAAATTTATTAATTATTTAATAATATTCTAAAATACAATACGACTAAAATAATAAAACTATGATATCAACTTTCTAAAATTTTGTTTTTAATTTTTTTAAAATAAAGATTTTTGTTTTAAAACAAATCGTATAAAATGTCATTTTAAAAAAATTTTCTTATTACACTTCCCAATTTTGATTATTTTTTGTTTCCAACAAATTAATTTTTAAAAATATCAATATTTAGAAACAACCTTAATAAATAGATTTTTTTCTTAATTTATTAAATAATAACAAGTATTAAAATAATATTATTAATAATTAAGGTACTTATTTAATAGAAGAGATATGCGAGAAAAATTTGGTGAGGATAATTGTGGTGCTGACATGTGACACACAATTACCCTTTTATTAGAGTAAGAAAACGTTTTTAAACCTTCAAAATCGAATTTTTCGACGGCTAAACTACTAAAATCAACTCGTTCGGCCTACCTACCCAACCCTTGCGGTTCGGTCAACACACCAAACCTGTCCGTTTTTTTTATTTTTAATCTTTTTTCAAAATCAAATTAGGGGAAGTTTATTTTATGAACTACCACTAAAAACCTACTTGGCCAGGCCCCAAACATTCATATATGTTTTTGTTTTCACATTTTACAGTAGACTTCCGTCAACGTGTCCACTAAGAGTGTCGCATTCAGTCAAGAGCGAACAGTTTGATACAATATTTACGCGACCAGATCGGACCGGTCGGTTCGACCGGGGATCAGCCCCGTAGCCGGTCCGGTTCGCTATGGTTCGTTTTTGTCTGGTCGGACCGGATTTTGTTTTTTTATATATTTTAATGGGTAAAAACGGGGTGTTGAACCATAAATTAATGTGTTTCATATACAAATATAGTTAAATTTTATATATAACTATTCAATACATATATAAATCATATATAAATCACTCGGTTCTTAAATCTGGTCCGACCACCAAACCAGTAAGACATCCGGTACGACGTCCGATCCGGTTTTGAAAACATTGGTTTGATACGTTCTCATCCAAGCAGTATAAGCGGGGTTGAGATTAGCCCTTCTAAAATAAAAGATAGGTTGGTTATTGTATTAATATAGTAATAGTTATAAAATAATGAGGAAAACAAGCGTAACACATTGAACCACACAAGGACTTTCTGGCATGCTCATTCGCAAAGCTAGACCAAACGTATTAAAAAAATATAAAACGTGAAAAGTATAGGGGACCAAAGTTTGAATATAAAAAATGTTGGCTCTAAATTGTAAAAAAAAAATATAAAAGTATTGATTTAAAATAAAAATAAAAAGGTAAGTACAACCCATTAAGCATATGATACAACACTCTAAAACCACTTGATAAGCATGAGGTACCACACCCCTAATTACAAATCACATTGTAATTAGTGTTATATATAATTATTATAGTAATACATAATCAGCAATTCAGTGATTTAGTCAAGGTATATTGGGCCTTTTTTATGAATTTTTGGGCTAATTATGGGGCCAGCAGCAAACGTAACCGGGCAATCGGGCCAACCGGTTATTGGATTCACGGTTTGGACTTTGGGACTCATACATGCAACTTATATATTATATATATAGATAACTTTCTGATTTAGACATTTTTTTACTTCATTAAATCTGACATTCGAAATTAAGGATATAATGTAACACAACTAAAACTATAAAAACTTGAGCAATGCCTTTACTACATCATGAAATTTTGTTTTTATTTTATTTAGGTTCAGCGCAAAACCTACGCAACCCATGTTTGCAGTTCACGTGAATGAACGATCTAAGTAAGTCTTGTAGACTATCTGAAAAGATACGATGAAATCATAATCACAAAAGAATTTAACTTCACATAAAACTAACAGTTTACAAAAATAAAAGTATGAAATAGCAACTTACGCTACTTGTAAGCTTAAATGTCATACCTAATATGGCATAAAAGGTAGCAAATGCACAAATGCATCTTATTTTCTCAAACATCCTTTAATTAAATAATTGACTGTTCACCAAGAAATATGGTTTCTATGCATTTATTACTTTTGAATCTTGAATATAATTTCTTGACATTTACACCCATATCATCTGTTATTGGTGTAAAAAAGGCAAAAAAATATCTCAAAATTAGTGTTCATATTTAATTCAAGAAACCTAATGAAAGTACATAATATGTTGATTAAAGTGTGAAAATAAGTTTGTTTTCCCATTGACTTAGTCCAGGAGACACATGTTTTTGTTTTTTGTTTTCTTGTTTTTGTTTTTGTTTAACAAAAAACAGAAGTTGTTGGAAACAAGGTCAAGGGGAAACACAAAAGGGGAAAAACTGTGATTCAGATTTAAGATGTACAAATCTCAAGGGCGCACGTGACTTTTGGGTCACTTGCACGTGTGTTTATGGTCTTGATATATGCATTCAATGTCTCATGCACAAAGTACTTTGGTTGCTTTATTTTATTTTATTGTAACAACAATATTTCTTCTTGGCTTCAATCCCCATGATTTTATTATAGTTTAAGAGCCATTATTCAACTATCGCATGTACTTTTTACCTTGAAACATAAATAATACTGCATCTTTTACTTGTACTCTATGATATCTTTTACTTGTACTCCATAATAATAAGTTGGAAGCTAATTAATACCTTTCATGTGTTTTTACTTTGTACTCTTATAATTCACATCTTCACTACTGAAAACTACACCAAAGGTTTTAGCTTTAGCTACGGAATTTTATTAGCTAGTATGATGTATAAAAGAAGTTGAATTTCCCATAGATTAGCGACAAAAAGTGATCCATTGGTAGTAAAACGTTAGCTAATTTTCGTGGGATTTTAAATGAAGATGAATCCATGTTTACTAACAGATTAGCAAAAGTTAAATATTAAAAAATATGATTTTCAAAAAATTAGAGTAGTTTTTAAAAATATTTATTGGTGAATAGAAAATAGTCATAATTTCATAAAACATGTTCGATAAAGAACATCTTTTAATTCTAAACATCCGTCAACTATTCGTAGTCCAAAAACTATTTTTAAATATATAGATAAAATCGTCTGTCGGGGTATATTAACTTTCATTACTATAAATTCAGTATATTTAGTTATAGATAAATCTTAAATATATCTAAGTTTATTTAATAAACTTAAAAAATTGTTTTGGTATCATTAAATAAAAATTGATAAAATATTATACTAAAATGGTATTTTTGATCTCTTACTGATAAATTACTGTATATTACTTTAAAAAATAATATATTTTTAATACTATCGCCGATGGTCATTAGGGGTCATTCGCGACCAATGTAGCCGTTCTTAGGCGTTTTCCATCGGCGGGGGACCCGATTGTGGGGCAACATATAAGCGATGCAAGAACATGAAAATGGATGGTTGGCGGACTGGCGGTGCCCATTTCTTTTTAAGAGATTATAGGGGGAGAAAGTTGTTTACAAATAAAAAGTAGTGACGATGCGGTAAGATAAATATAAAATAAAATTCTTTTAATTGAGTAAAAATTAATAAATTATACTTAACCAAAACTATTAGATAAATTATATTTGAAAGCAACTAAAAATTACAGAATAAATAAACTGTAAACTAAAAGCATTAAATGTATGGGATCAAAAGGTGCAATAAGCTGGAGCCTACAAAACTATTTCCCTAAACAACACGTCGTTTTGCATAATGGTACAATCACATAATGCGTACTTACATGTGTTTCAACAGTCAACAATCGCTGTCGCTTGGCATATTGTACAACCACCTTATGCGTACAAAACCTACCCAACAACTACACATTTTTATTCAATGGTGCAAGCAGAGTATATGTTTGTGTATGAACAGTCAACAATAAATGACGGTCATCGATCTTGCCCCTTTGTACGAACAAGCACATAATGCGTGTGTATGTAGTGTATGTTCACGTACACATTGACTACCATTTCATACGATGGTACAAGCAAACAATGCATGTGATGTATATTCATCATATATATATGTTTGTATCTACAGTCGACAATTATTGTTGAACCAACCCTCAGGTTCACAACAGTTTGCTCGAAGTTATCACCTGCATGTAAGTAATGTCGTGAACATTTGGCACCAAAGTTTAAACTACATATTTTTATTGAGGAAAATTGTGACGGCATGAATAATTATTATACTAAGAAAATTTATCTAAGTTCTTAAGCGTTGTTAATTTTCCTTTAAAGTAACTCAGTCATTCAGTTTTTCAAACTTGCATAGTTTTTATATATGTTTAAATTACAATCTTTTTTCCCTTTATATTTGATGGAAGTTATGGAATGAGTCATTACAAAATAACTCAATCAACATTCGTCTTCTTCGAAAATTTTGACAGATTGAGTCCTTTTGATTAAATGGAGCTAAATGGTTTTGTAAAGTTAAGGATATCATTGTCTTTAACCAATAAAAATTTATTCTTGTAAAGTTATAGTTTCTATTATTTTTTAAGTTATAATTTTTTATAAGTTGATTAATTAACTAACATAATATTAAATAAATCCACAAAATAAATTTACTAAAATATAAAAGAAAAAGAAATATAGATAACTTTGATATTTTCGAGAATAGTCCATTATAGGTGAAAATACAATGACACCCTTACTTAACAAAAACATTAACGACCGTTAGTTAAAAAATCTATCCAATTAAAAGTTTTGAAAAGAAATGACATCGGGTGATATTCAATTTTTTCAATGCAGTGAAGGACCCATTTCAGAAATTACACAAAAATTAAAAGACAAAATTTGTAGTTTAATTCTAATTTTTTTTCTAAAAGTAAGACCTATAAAACACTAATATGAATTAGGTTATACTAGCTTTTTTTTACTTAAATTGAACGAGTATAAATCTGATTATTAATTTAATAAAAATTCTTTTTACTGTTATATTCTGTTTCAAGTTAAATTAAAAACTAATCACTACTTCAATATTAACTAAGATTCATATATTTCCGTTCTCTAACTTAATTTAAAAATTTTATTTCGCTTTTATCTCCCTACTTTAATTTGAAACACTTAATAAAAACTTAATTTAATATAACACTTGAAAATTTTACATAAAATGTTAAAATTTACATAACATCATGCAATCCAACAAAATTTTTTATGGAAAATTATACCTCAATTACAAATTCTTGACATATTTAAGATTTTGTTGTCTCTTTCCCACCCACTTAAACTTGCATAATATAATATTTTATCTAATAATAAATATCAGATGTATTCATTTTTAATTTAAGATCTTTAATTTTTATTCCCTCCTCAAAATTAAAAATCGTGGTTGAATCTATATCTTCTTTGAAGTCTAACAGGGTTATGGAAAATGAGAAATATACATAATAATTATATTATAAATTGTGTATGATGAAATAGGTATATATAATATTTTAATCGTTGTGGGTGTGTTATTTGTGTGATTGTTGTACATGTATGTAAACATGCATGCGACGGTTGTAACCTACAGCAATAATTAGGGATTTGATGCGGTTTAATAATGAGTGTGTGTGTCGTTAAAAGCCTTTGATTGTGGGTGGAAAGAAAAGAGTCAACCTTAGAATGTCATTGCAAAAGGCGTAATCATATGCAAAAGTTTAAATTCAACATTTAGGCTTTGAAATGTTTGATTGTGGTATACTTGTCTTACATCGGACCTAAATTTGACCAGATATAGTGTAATGTGTGACACCTCCTAAGTTTAATTGGTTTAATTTGTTATGGCTCACTCTTACGTAATAAAGCTTATGCAACAGATGTTCTGTCATTATGAACGAAGTTGTGATAGTCAAAGTCAGTTGCTAATTTTGAAATGAGTATACAATCAAATTAACTGTCAAACTAATAATAGGATTTTGTTATAAACAGTTGCTTTAGTAGTCGTTCGTCTTGTTAGATATTTTAGTGTAATTGTATTGACTAATGATCAATATGATCATAATATCCATCAAACAAGTTAGGATGTACAAAATGCATGCTTGTTTGAGTTTATTATTATCTTCGATATTTAAAACCTTTTTAGGAGCGAAGCCCCTAAGCAATGGGGGTTCTAAGGGGGCAACGCCCCCTTGGCGGGGGTCCGGGGGCAACACCCTTTGTAACGGGGTCCAAGGGGCGGCAGCCTCTGGCGGGGTCTAAAGGGCAGCCCTTTTGATTTTCCAAAATTTCACATGTGAAATTAGAGTGGAAAATACGTATTTTTTAATGATTATTTAAAATAAAAAAATTAAATGATATTAATTAAATTGCCGAATGACAGTTTTCCCGTTTTTTCTCTCCAAAACCGAATTGGATTATCAATGTTGGTGATATTCTTCTCTCAGATTCTTCTTCTTCTTCTGGTTCACGAAAAATTGACACATCACAACATAGAAATTCTTGATCTCGTCTGAGTTGTATCCGATTTATTTATTCGGATGAACAACCGAATAATTTCGATCTGAAAGTGATCTTCATGACTCTCAAATTATCCAAGTGTTTTACACTTCTTGTGTAACATGTGACATTCATAAGTCCTTAACACCTTATGCTACGAACATGAAAGGGTAGGAGTGGAAACAAAAAATGCTTAACTAAAAACTAACGGTATATTATACTAAGTATTTGAAGAATATCCAAGAAACTGAGTTATATATATATAAGTTCAACGGACTATGTAAAAATATAAAATATAACTACGTGATTAAGTTATATATGAAAAATAATTAATGATTAAAGTATAGTAATATTAACTGGTGATGGAGTTATAAAAATATAAATTAAAATGTATAATTTACTGGTAACTGACAATAATAATGAATATATCTTTTTTACCAGATAATTTTAGGTGAAGATATTTAACTAAAATGTTACAGCATACAAGATTTTAATTTTTCTTTAAAATTTATTCATATACAATACGGAGCATTATAGTTTCAATTGCGCTTTATGTGGGGTAAAGAAATAGTAAAGTTTCACTTTAAAGGCAATCGATTAAAGCAAATACAATCAATTTAATTTTTAGGCTTCTATAAAAAGTAAAATATCACATAAGGCAATGGTAAAGGGAATCAAAAGAGGTGAGTTTGGGTATACATCTTCATTAATATATCATCACATCAATCGCTTCAAAGGAGATTCTTTCTCTTAATGTTCAAGTGTCATCAACAGAAATAATTCACCAAAGTTCCATTCAAAAAGTAAAAATTAAAAGTTGTAACTCATTATGGAGTCAAAAAACACTACCAATTACAGTCAAAAGTGAAGTAATCAAGAGAAATTACCTTTCATAACACCATCTTCAATTTGACTGGTTTAGAAGGGACAAAAGCATAGCGAGTGAAAATCCGTCTTTACGGATGAGATTTGGCGGGATATGTGAGGAGGAAAAGAGAGGAGAAAGAGAAAAAACTCGTTAATCCTTTGACGCATAAAAGCTAGGTCTCTCACCCGAAGATGCTTACAATAAAGAAGGTGTTAGTATCTAATACTTTTATTATTATAAACTTCTACTAAAAACCAAACTCTTATCTAAATTATGAATATTATCGATCATAGATTCTTGTTCGGATGAAAATTATCAAACCAATACCTTTTCATAATAAGTGGTTCGGTGAATTCTGTTACTATAAAGATTAGGTTAATTAACCACCGACCTAGAAACCAAAGTGAAATTAAGCTAACTTCAATTCATAAATCAAATTATATGTTTGGTCAAATAAAATATTAACAATCCTTTTAATTTATTAGAAAATAATATGACTCGTAATATATTATTTATGAATAATTAAAACGTAAATTTCAGACGTATAACATATTATTAATTAATTAATACTCTCATCTCATTTAAAAATCTTAAAGATGAGAATGAAACACCAAGGGATAGATTGTGTATTAAAATTGAAATTTCCGTTTGGCGTTTCTTCGAATCTTGATCTCACATTCATATTAAACTAAGTTTGATTGTACTTAAACTTTTGTATTAATAATAAGAATGGTTTTCAAGAACTGTTAAGTATTAAAAGCCAAAACAAGTGATAACTTTCGAAGTTAATTTTCTTCCGAAACTTAACATAGTTTTTCCAATGATTAGTTGGAATCTTCCGAATGTTATGTTTGCTTCGGAAGATATTTGAAGTTTACTTTGGATATATTCCGAAGGGTTATTTCTGTTTGGAAGATATAGTATAGGGTCCTTAGTGTAAAATCTCAATATTTGTTGAGTGTGTCTGTTAGAGTTAGTTAAACGCTATAAATAAGAAACTGATGTAATCAGTGAGGGGATCCAAAATCTTTCTAATAATTCTAATCATCTATAAATTCTTGTTCACAATTTCATTCTTTCTTATTGTTTTGTATTGTTGATATTCCGCATTTGTGTTCTCAATTGATTTTACAACAATTGGTATCAGAGCCTGGTTAATGGCTCAATTGAGGATCAAGATTCAATCAAAGATCGATTGGCGGCAACAATGGTGTTTACAAAGTTCGAGGTTGAGAAATTCGACAGGAAAAATGACTTTGGGTTATGGCGATTGAAGATGAAGGCATTACTCGTTCACCAACGAGTGGTGGATGCCTTGGCTGGAGAATCCAAGTTGCCGAATACAATGTCAGACAAGAAGAAGAAGGAGATGCTAGAACAGGCACACAGTTCAATCATCTTGAACTTGGGGGGATTGAGTACTCAGAGAAGTATGGAAGGAGACATCTGTTGTAGGGGTCTGGTCAAAATTGGAGAGTTTGTATATTACGAAGTCTCTTACGAACAGAATGTATCTCAAGAAACGGTTGTACACATTCCAAATGGCTCCTGGGAAGTCAATTGAAGATCATACTAATGAATTCAACAAGTTGGTGTTGGATCTTTAGAACATCAAAGTTGAATTGGATGATGAAGACCAAGCAATCATATTTTTGACATCTTTGCCATCATCTTATAAGCACTTTGTGGATACATTGATGTATGGTAGGGACACTCTTACCATGGAAGAAGTGTTGGCAGCTCTCAATTCAAAGGAATTAAAGAAGAGAACGGATTATAAGGAAGATGGTGGAGAAGGCTTGGTAGTCAGGGGTAGATCTGAACAAAGGAACTTCAAGACAAGAAGTGTCTCAAAGTCAATATCCAAGTTTAAGAGGAGGTGTTATGTGTGTGGATCTAAAAAGCACTTCAAGAAATATTGTCCTGACTGGAAAAGAAAGAAGGGTGAATCAAGTGGGTCAAAAACTCATTCTGGACACAATGCACAAGATGATTCGTCTGATGAATATGAAAGTGCAGATGTGTTGGCTATCACAACTAGTGGTAAGGAGGATGAGTGGGTGATCGATTCAGGGTGCTCATTTCATATGACACTGGTGATGGAATTCTTTAAAGATCTGAAGTTTAAATATCTTGGATCAGTGAAGCTAGGGGATGATAGACCTTGTAAGATTGTGGGTCATGGTACAGTGACTCTGAAGATGAAGAATAGCATGGAAGTGAATCTTTATGATGTAAGGTATATCCCTAGTCTTAAAAGAAGTTTTATTGTCTTTAAGGTTGTTGGAGAGTGTTGGTTACCATGTTAGTCTAAGAGATGATAAGGCTAAGGTGATTAAGGGATCAATGGTAGTATTGTCTGGTAGTAGAAGGAATAATAATATATATCTACTAGATAATACTGGTGTAGTAGAGCCCCAGGTGGGCGAATGCCTCAAGTGATAGTAGTTCAAATGCTATGTTGTGGCATAAGAGACTTGGTCATATCAGTCATCAAGGACTGGTGGGGCTGCAAAAGCAACAGGTGATGACTGAGTTGCAGAATTGTGATTTTGGTTTTTGTGAAACTTGTATCCTTGGTAAACATAAGAGGGTAAAGTTTACAAGGGCTAAGCATATCACAAGTGGGTTGTTAGACTACATTCATTCTGATTTATGAGGTCCTGCTAAGGTTGATTCTTTAGGTGGTGCTAGATACTTTATGATCTTGATTGATGATTTTTCAAAAAGAGTTTGGGTAGTTATCTTAAAGAATAAGAGTGATACATTTAGTAAGTTCAAGGAATGAAAAGTCCTTATGGAAACTCAAACTGAAAGAAAAGTCAAGAAGTTAAGAACTGGTAATGGGTTGGAGTTTTGCAGTCATGAGTTTAATATGTTTTGTAACAAAGTTTAAACAATTACAAGGCAAACCTATGCTAAGGCATCAAGTTGCACATAAGTATGATGTAACATCTCGTATTTTTGTTAACTAAAAGTTAACTTCGTTTATTCTTATAAGGGTCATTATTGACAATTATGAAACTCATGTGTTATTTATGATTATTTTTTTTAGTCATCACTAACTTTTAATATATGAAAGTTAAAAATAAAAATATCAATAATATAAATCATGTTAATATTAATAGTAGTAATCATAATACAAGTTATAATAATAATACTACTAATAATAATAATAATAATATTAATAATAATGATAATAATAATAAAAACAATAATATTAATAATAATAATGAGAATTTTATTAATTAAAACTTAAAACAACTAATCTAGGGGGTTAAATTGTTATTTTTAAAACTTTAAATGCAAGTTTTGAGCATAAAATAATAAAAACAAAACTGCAGGGACCAAGTGTGTAAATAATTAAAACCCAAACCCCCTTCCCCCTCTCTCTCGCGCTTTTCCGGCCGCTGGCCGGCCCAGCTCCGACGCGGCGCCGGTGAACTCCAATACACGAGTTTATTTCACGTTTTCGACCCAATTTAATGCCAAATGACTCGGGAAAACATTTCAAACTCGAACCCACGTTCTATTGGACCATAACACTCGGATTTAATGGGTTCTAATCGAAATCAATGTTTCGATCGGTTTAAGACCGATAAACGCCTACATTAGGTCGAACAATCAAATTAAACGTACAACAACGTTCGGTTAATCATTGTCAAGCTTAATGCTTGGTTTAATTCGAGTTAATCATCCATTAACACACCTAAC
>BJCM01084914.1:0-11395 GCA_018326385.1 Flaveria bidentis
CCCCCCCATAAGATTGTTGAAGCTCCGCCACTTTTATTATTATTATAGAAAAATGAGAAAATTAGTATGATAAGACTTATAATCGTTTCATGTTTGTTTTAGTTTTTTTATAGATAGATATATAGTCTAAAAACCTATTAATTAAATGGATTATAGTTAGTAAAAAAACACGAAAAGTTAGATTATAATATTTTAATATCAAATATAATTAAAAATTATATATACGTAATAGTTCAAGAAATAAAACAACTATACTATTTATAACTCTCTTATCTAAATAGTTTCACTTTTAGACATTCGTTTTAAGGTTTTTTATTAAAAAAATAATTTTTTTATCAAAATCTTGTTTTTTTTTAAACTATGATTTGTAATTATTTTGGTTGTTTTAATAAAACTGTTTTTAAAAATTTCACCTTTATAAGTTTTAAGAAACAAAACGATTTAAAATAATTGCTTAGAAAAGGTTTAGTGTTGTAGAAAATCTTATATTATATAAAATTTTTGTTTTTTATTATTTAGATTTTAATTAAAAGATGTAATTTTTAACTTCCTTAATAAAATATATATATTTTAAAAATATAGTTTGATTTCAAAAAAATCTAGATAAGAGAGAATTATAGCAATTAATAAAATTAATTTTTAATAAGAGAGAAACTTGTATTAGTATTTAAATTACCATAATACCCTTTGGAGGGAAAATCAATGTGTGAATACGTAGAAATTTGACAAGTGATAAATAGATGGGTTAAAAAAGTGACAAGTGGCAAAAAAACCTTATTTTATTAGTATTGATAGATTTTCTACACTTGATCCTTTAGATATAGTTCAACCCATAAGTAAACGGGTTGAAATGACCACCTTTACTTATTCTCACGGAACAAACACTTTTAACCCATAAGTAAACGGGCTGAAATTACCACATCTAGTTTTTCTTACAAAACAAACACTTTCAACCCATAAACAAAGAGTTTGAAATTACCACCTTTAGTTTTTCCCATTCCGCGTTCCAAATTCGTAGCCTCCCTGATGGAATTCAATTTCGTTTATGATATTTCCTTAGCTCTCTCTTTTCACTTTTTCAGTCTCGTCAAATTTGAAAACATTGTTTATACTCAACATGCTTTCATTTATTACAGCCGAAGCATTTGTTGGTAAGGGATTTTTCAAAAAACGAGTAGCATATCATGCTAAAGGAAGAAGTGGAGTAAGAGTGAGACCTGAATGCAGACTGACAGTTGTACTAAGAGAAATAACACCAGAAGAGGAAGCAGAAATTGCTAGACTAAAAGTTCACAATTTTGCAAAACTCACTAAGCGAGAAAGGCGGCTTGTTCCACATAAGCTTATTGAGACGACCCCGATTTGGAACCGCAAAGGTAAAGCTAGAAATCATGGAGATGAAGCAGGTGGTATGGCCTCATGAGAACCATCATTAATCCCATGAAGAATAACATCTTATGACCTTGAAACAGTAGTTCATGTTTTCATGTTTTGAACCTTAAATGTTGGTAATCTGGTGATGTTATTGTGGCCAAAGTGAGATTAGAACTTATGGGGTCAGATTTAAATGATCGTTTAATTTAGTGGTTGAATTTGAATAACGTGAAATTATGAGATTAGTTGATTCAAAACTCTATACATGTGTGTACTTTGGGTGTTTATCGGTAATGGTCTTTTTTTGTTAAGATGTGCAGTGGATATTTTCTTATGGGATTTGTAAATATTGTTCAGGATCTAAGATAATTTTAATTATGGGTGTAGTTAAATTCAATCCTACACCAACGATTAAGAATCGATCTCCTCATGAACTACATTTTCAAATCAACTTCATAGTCGCTTTGTTCTGTCAGTGTCATCATCCTCTATGAACATCAAATTGTGATTGTTGATGTCGGATTACCAGACCAACTCTTAAACCCACTAGCGATAAGTAAATATAGTAAATATAATATGACATGAATATTATATATTCGGGTTTAAGTTTAGTCTAAATGGGTTCAGGTTGGTTTGATAAAAATTATCATTTGAATCCATTTAATTATTTATAATCAACATTGTTAACTTTCTCTGTTAGGTATTAAAGGTATTTTTGTCGAAACAATTACAAAATAAAAAATCAATTCTACATTAGGGGTTTTACAAAAATAATTTTTTTCTTACATTTATCTCTTCAAGGTGTAAAAAAGTTATCATTTTCATTCAAAAAATGAATTCCATGGTATTTATATCAACAACACGTAAACATACATTAGGATTTCGCTTTCTAATAAAAAAATATTTTAAAACAATGGAACTAATATTTTTGAATGAAAATTACAACTTTTTCCAAACCATGAGGAACCAAATGTAAGAAAAAATATTTTCGGATGAAATTGAAAAATATGACCAAACCATAAGGCTGAAAATGACAATTTACTCTATTTGTTATTTATTAAATATAAATAAATATATATTTACATAAAGAGTAAATTACACATTTCGTCCTTTAGTTTTATATCAAATTTCAAGTTTTGTTTTTAAACTAAAGAAACTACAGTAAATTTTTACGTTTAAAAAAGCTTGCATTCAATGCACATGAGGGTGATTTGGTTATTTGACCTATTTAATAAAAAAAATAAACGATAAAAATAATACACATATCGTCAAATAAACGTTTAACGTAAAAAACAAACATTTGTCAAAGGAAATGAACATGCAAGTTTTTTTTAAATGTAAAGAACATTTACTATAATTTTTTTAGTTGAAATACAAAAGCTGAAGTTTACTATAAAACCAAAGAATAAATTTGTAATTTAGTCTTACATAAATCATATTATTAGATATATTATTATGATAAAAATAATTAAATAATATATATTGTTTTACATATGACCATAAATAAACATAAAACTAGATATAAAAAATAAAAATTAAATAGTTTAACAAAAAACAAGTCGAGCCAAGCTTGAAATAATTCTGACAAGTCAAGCTCGAGTTTTAGAGATAAAACTACAAACAAGCCAAGGTCAAGCTCGAGCCTTCTAAAACCAAAACGAGCCAAGCTCGTGCCTAAGCAAGCTCTGGCTCGGCTCAACTTGTTTAAACCACTGATCACTATTCAACATTATAATTTTTTAACATTTTTAAAAATAACTGAGTGAAAAATAAAAAATAAAATATCAAAAGTATAAATAAGTATTCAATTTAAAAAGATGAAAAAATATTAATTTTTATAATTATAAAAGTTAGAATAGAAAACCTAACGTGAATGCTCCAAATCAACAACTCACAAAAAGATATGCCTCTCTCAAAACACTAACGCACATATAATCAAAATCCCTCCAGTTCTTATCAGTTTAGCAACACTTCCACCGTCATCCACCTTAACTGTCACCACCACCTCAGAATTCATGAAAACCAGCCTTCTTTTAAGCTAAAATTTTTCAGTTGTTTAGCAAGTAAACCTGATCGATAATTCATAAATACACGGGTTGAAATTGGCTATACCATAAACTAATACAAGCTAACTACAGTTGCAACACATTTCACTAAAAGCATCAGATGGTAACAACAAGTGGATTAAGCATTCAAACAATGACTAAGAACCCCACAATGTATTTGAATCATAATCAAGTTTGGTAAAAACTTTCGGAAAATATACTCGGGAAAGATAATCATAGTAATAAATCTAACTCTCGGTCTGCTCCCTAAGACGACGGATGGTACTCCTGACAGTAACAGCACTAGCAGTACTGCAAAAATAGAACAGAGATAGTTTTGAGAAGTTTTATAGGAATCTTTGAGGTACAATCACCACAAATGTAAATAATCAAGAAACTCATTACTTCAATGTATAAGCACCGCCTGCTTTCACTTTCCCGCAATCTTTGCAGCCCCAGATGCCAACAGCCTTCCTTTTCACCGCATACTGCAAAAATAAACCCAAAAAAAGAAGTTAAACAAAGATCACCTCTTATATGTTGCATCAATACGCTCACAAAGTAAAGATCATACCTTCCCACAAAATTCACAGAAAAATTTGCTGTGCTGACTGACTTCCATCTTCTTGATCTGCTTCCTCAAACTAGCTCCATATCGGGTTCCTAAGAATCAGATATTGAAAGTATTAGAAACTACAAAAGACCACAAAAGAGAAAGGTTCATCAAGAGGAAAATTGACTTGCTTTAAAGTATATTTGAGTATGAAAGTTTCATACTAGTAGAATGAACTAATTAGTCAATGAACATGATAATTGTGGTGAAAGCTATGCAAAATCTGAAACTAAGCTATCCTTTCAATTTTACATTTTGAAAGGATGAACAGAAAAAACCAAATAACAAAACCACAACCAGATGTACCGACAACCAAACTAAAATAAGCAATCTGAACAAATAACCGATAGACCAGTTATCCACTGCCGAAAGCAAATTTTGTAGTTAGGTTTATGTTGTGGTGTGAACTGATATGTTATGGTTTTGTTTAAATGTTTAATTCTGGTGTTACTGTTGATGTTGCAAAATCTATAACTAAAAGTAAAGTTTAAAAATTCAGGCATAAATGTATATTAGATTTATTGAAATCATTTATTTTTGTCAAGCCCAAAAGTAAAACCTAACGCTTGAACTGTTGACTGAAGTACTGAACCATTTTGTGAATTTAATCAATAGCCGAAATTAGCAAACCAATGAAACTTTCAGTTATGTGGTAAAGAAAAATCAAACTGATTTTGCACACCCGTAAATCTTGGTTACAATGTTATGCCTACATATGCCAATCTCCATACCCTTTGTATTTCCCTTAATGCGTGAGCTAGGGCTTTGCATTTATATGATTATACTATATCACCTCCCATCAATTGTATATTGGCAAAAAAATGTAGAAAAACTACAGACATATTCATACCATACTTCCCAACGATACCAGCCTTCTTGGTTCTCTTAGTCTGTATAATGGTAACAAAGTTATTATTACACAAGCATAACAAATATAACAACATTAACAAGTAAAGAGACAGAAGAACCAAAAATAGAAACCTTAAGAGAAACCAAGGGAACAGTGTTAAGAAAAACCATTATATAAATCAAATAAAAGTTTCATAGTTATAAACAATGACGACGGTTACATCACTGATAAACGATGTTAAAGTCGATAGTCGATCATAGTGCCATAAATCAAGAGTAAAACAAATATATATTTATTTAAATAGCAAGAACATGAGGTCCACAAAACACAACTGCAAAGTAAACTAAACAAATGGACCTCTCGACACAGATCATTATTCATACTTCATTACTAAGCTTCACTTGTGTTCTACTATATGTTCTTAACTATCAAATTAAAAATTAGCCCAAATTATCACAATCAGTGACCAATTCAAACAAACAACCAATAAACCTCATGAAAACCATGTTGTGTAAAGTAACCAATAACTGATCTTACTTTCTGAATCATCACACTAGCATTTCCATTGCAAACTAACCACCATTTTTACAGAAAATGTCAGTACAAAGTATCATTTTCTGAATTCTGTGCAAATCATTCATCCTTACAGAACCTTAAAAGTTCTTTTACACATTTACAAGAACAACGGTCTATAAATTGTTCAAACTCAATCACTCTTCAGTAAACCGAAGATATATTAGAAAGAAACATTAGATTACTCTTCCACAACTTCAATCATCACCATTATTGATAAAAAAGGACTCAATTATCAAATGTAGGCAATTTCTATTAAGAATTTTGAAGATCAATAACGAACAAATTAACCGACCAATCGGAAAACAGTAGCAACAACAACAACAGCAGAAAATGACTGTATATAAATGCTATTTTATGAAGAAAACAAGTGTCTAAGAGATTACCATATCTTGAAGCTCGGTGATCGGTGAATCAACGGAGATGGAATTCTTGAAGAAGCAACAAAAGCTCGAAACCCTAAAGTTGTGTTTGGGCTTTTATTCTAGCAGGCTTTGTAGCAAGTTTTGGGCTATAACTAACCCAACTATTAAAAGCCCCCAACTTTCAAAAAGAACCGTCCGATTTTTTTATTTGGGCTTTGACTTTTGACTTTTGACTTTTTGAGTAATGTCACTGCGACCCGTTTTCTCCATTTTCCTCACCGTGACACGTCAACTTTCCTCATTTTCCTCTATTTTCTGCGTTTTACATGGTATCGTCCTAGTTTTTTCACGTTTCTTCAATTCCCCACTTTCTAAAAATAAAAAAAGGTTTTAGAGAGATGTACCAATGAATCACGGTGAAGATTCACCAGGATGGAGTATCTTGAAACCAGAGCCCGTTTTTCCCTGGCTTTCCTCGGTATTTCCTAATCATGACTCCGCGTGGCCTCAGGAGTGATCTAGAGGTGCATAAAATCAATTTTGGTCAAAGTAGATCGGTGTTAGAATATTCAGTAGTAATTATGATAGGAGACTTCCTTTTATATTTCAGCTCTATATATAGATTCTTATTGTATCTTTCACAATCAAAAAATAACATAACAAGATTTAACTTGGTATCATAGCCAAGTAAACCGAAAATCCCAAAACCCTAATTGTCAGCCCTTTGCAAACTCACGACTACTTCACCACAGCCTTCAACCTCCGGCCACAACCCTCATATTCCGAACATGGAAACCATTATTGCCCTAACCACAACTAGAAAAAACTGCTCGCAACTCATAACTCACATAAATTCGCCTTCACCCTTAACTTTTCTAATTACGGATATTGGAAGGCAATGCTCAAACCATTCTTAATCTCCAACCACTTGTTTGGCTACGTTGATGGTACCATCAAATACCCTCTACCAATGACATAAGAAACCACTGAAACTCCATCAATCAACAACCCTGGAATCTTCAATGTGTAACATTTCATATTTTTGTTAAATAAAAGTTAGCATCGTTATGTTCTTGTAAGTGCCTTGCTGTCATTTATGAAACTATGTGGGTCGTTTATTTCTGATTCTTTGTTAATTTAAAAGTTGATAACTTAATTTATTAGATAATAATAATGATAATAATAATAATAATATTAATAATTATAACTCTTGTTTTTTATTTATGAATTTTGACTTATATAATAATAATATAATAATAATAATAATAATAATAACAATAATAAAGATAGTAACTTATAAAAGTTAATAAGTAACAAGTTAGAAAAATATTTAACACTTAAAGTTTAATTAATTTCAGGGGTATTTATGTCAATTTATAAACTTTAAAAGAAAGTTTATTACATAAAATGATAAAAACAAAACTACAGGGACCAAATGTGTAACTTCTTAATAAATCAACCCAAACCACCACCCTATCACCCAATTTTATCTGTTTTAATCTCGATTAACTGCTCACGACTCCTTGTGCGAAGGACACGAATCAAGTGGCCATTTTAATTCGGTTATATCTATTGATATGCTTCGGCTCAAACAAAACTGAAATCCGAATCAAAATTCATCGGTTACAACTCGATCAATGATCGAATCATCAAATCTACTTAATCAAACCTTAAAACCGAGTTAATAAGAGATTAAACCTTGGATTAGTTACGTTTGAAACAGTGAAATAACCATCAAAGAGAATCGAAACCAGTCGAACCAATCTCACTACTTGTTCGATTCGAAACCGATAAAATCAATACTTTACAAGAGGGGGAAATCGTTCTGAACAGTTCTTTTGAGCGAATAGAGCATTCAATTTCGCATAACAACTCTCCCGCATTCACAATTTATTCACCCTGTTCGTATCGACCTGCAACCGAAGTGTTCGACATATTCTGGACATTCTGAGCTTCAATTGAAGGATGCTTTTTGCTTATAAACATCTAGAGAATATTATCTTTCGGGCAATCGGGTTATCATCGTCTGAATCATCTGAAATCAACCATTTTGTGTCGCGAATTGGTTGCATCTTGTTTCCATCGAGAGTACATCAATCCAGGCAATCAGATACGTCTATGGACTCGATTTCACTTAGGGATTAAAACCCCCAATGTTAATTCCATTAACTTAATCGAATCATACCTCAATTTAGTTCAAATCAAATCTAGGGTTCATAGGAATTGCGATTTTCTTTGTTTATGTAATTATAAACCTTAAGACCCATTACTTATTGGTCCATACGTTACTTTTAATTATTGTTTAAATCATGTTTACATCAAATTATTATAAAAATTGATTTAAACTTTATATTTAAACTTTACCAATTATTATAAATGATATAATTGCATTTCTTCATATTAAATTACTTAAATGGTGTAATTTTTTTCGTTGAATCAAAATATAAGTGAATCCATTATTCAATTCTTTTGTTCATCAAAACCCCAAATCCCTATTGAAACCCTAGTTCATGTATGAATTATTAATATATAATTTTTAAACTTAAACTTGAATTTATACGTTTAGGTACCTTGTAAAAGGAATCGTTGGAGCACTACTTAAACTCTTATTATTATTCTTAAGATTCAGAATATACAACATATGAGTTTTTCATGCCCCTCTCACAACTTTTGTGGTGAAACATGTTAACGTATAAAATTACACTTGTAAACGTCTTGATACTTGTAAACGCACTAGCAATTCATCTTTAATATTGTCATGGTTATTTGAAATATTGTGAGACTTATATGATAGACATTTTGTGTTGACAATCATTAACTATTACTAGCCTAACGACGTCATAGATCTATGAGTCTGGCAAGCCTATTTGGTGCTAAAGCCGAGGTTATTGCCAGCTCCTGATGACGTATGACTTGTTCATCATGGGAACCAAGTACACTTAGCTAATCGTTATAACTTGTAATGGATATCTTTGTCAAGATTTGATTGTATCACTATGTTATTTATAAAACTTGTATTATTCGTAACCGATGACTTAAATTGCTACCTTTAAACTTATATATATATATATATATATATATATATATATATGTATGTATGTATGTATGTATGTATATATGTGTATGTTTAACCCATAAAAACTCACCAACTTTCAAAGTTGATTTTATTCTAACATGTTTCAGGAAATGCCTAAGGTTGATGAATAATATTGAAGTATGCTTACATCTAGGATTGAACCTTGGAAATAAAAGACATGCCTTCAAATTGTTAGAACTTTATGTTATGTCTTATTTCGTTAAGACTTATTGGTTGTATTTTTCATTTTAAAACTTATGGATCTCCATTTAATGGTAGTGTTTTGTGGCTGTGAACAATCTTAACCCTCACATCTCAATGTTTCCGCCGTTAAGGTTGGGGTGTGACACAATGGATCTCCAGTAATGCCCACGTACGCATGCTTATCATCTCAACAATCCCTGAACCATCTTTTCAGCATGTTCAAGGTATGACATCCAGAGATTTATGGCTAGTATTGGAGCGTGCATACTCACCAAACACTACCTCTCGTGAGTACACACTGAAAACTCAACTGCTGGAAATTGAAATGAAGGGAGATGAAACCTCGGTAACCTATCTAAGCCGAGCCTAGGAATATTCCACTGCCCTCCCCAATATTGGTGAACCCATGAAAGACAAAGACCTTGTTATGCTTGCTATTTCTGGCCTTAAAGATGAATACAACGGTCTGAAGGCAAACCTTCTTGCTCGACACCCTCCAATTACCTTCAATGAACTCTATAGGCTGCTACATGATCATGACTACTTGATCAACAAGACCAATTCCGCCCATGTTGCAACAACACTGCAAGTATTTAGCACCATCACTCGTCCATTTTTTCCGGAGTTAAACCACATCCAGTCTTAACTAAACAACCTGCAACTCATGGTTGGTCAATTGGGTTATCAGCTGAACCCCATCACACCTCACAACAATCAACCGTAGGCTGCATTTGTTTCTCGATCCACCAATAGAAATCATGGTAGCTGTCGTGGGATTTTTCGTGGAAACTTCTGAGGTTTATTACACAACAGGACTAAGGACAACAACAGCAACCAACAATTCTCTTAGGCATTAACACAAAACATTGTTTATGGTCATTGTAACCGATGTGGAATAGGGCATCGTCCTTCTTAATGTCCCCATCAATCTGCCCACTCGTCTAGGCAGCCAACTTTACAACATTTTCTCATGTTGCATCAACCTTGGGAACCACCTGGTTCCCCAATACAAGTGCTACCAACCATGCTACACCAGACTTATCGAGCCTAGACAACTCGAAGGTCTACCATGGTAAAGACTCACTCCATGTTGGCGATGGTAAGGCCCTCCCTGTACTTCATATTGGATGATAAAAAATTATCTCATCAAACAACACATTAATCTTACCAATGGCCTTCATGTTCCTGAAATCCAAAAGAATTTACTTTCTATTCATCAATTTTGATGTGACAATAACGGTTTTTTTATTTACTCATCCTTTTTTGTTATGAAGGACGTATCTACACATACCCCTTCTTTATGAGTTCAAGTAAGCATGGGCTTTACTCTCTCCAACTACCATAACTCAAGTCCATCTCGAAGATTGTCTTTACCGCAATCAAAGCTTCCTCCAGCATCTTGCACCAACACCTTGGTCATCCACATCAACGTGTCTTTACATCACTTATATCGAGTTGTTTTTTACCTATTACTATAAAATTATCATCTTTGTTATGTTCATCATGTCAACTTGGGAAATCTTCTAAACTTGCATTGTCTATTTCTAATTTTCATAGTAATAATATCTTAAACTTGATATACTATGATGTATGGGGACCAACCCCCACTGTCTCATTTGATGGTCATCGATTTTTCATGTTATGTGTTGATCATCACACACGATATATGTGGTTTTACCCGTTAGCTCATAAATATGATGTCTACTCCACATCTAAAAAATTTGTAACCATGATGTAAAGACAATTTAACACTAAACTAAATGAACAAAATGGCATCGTTAAGCATCATCATCGACACGTTGTTAAAATCGGTCTTACTCTTCTAACCCAAGCAAAACTCTGTTGACGGTTTTGGACTTTCACTTTCGAAACCACCGTTTTTCTAATTAACTGACTTCCATCTTGCATCTCTTTAAACAAATCCCCCTTCCAACACCTCTCCAGCCGCAAACCTGACTATTCATTTCTTCATGTCTTCGGTTGTGAGTGCTTCCCTTACTTTTCCCCCTATAATCCACACAAATGGGCTTCCGCTATACACCGCGTGTCCTTCTTGGCTACAGCCCTAACCATCATGGGTATTAGTGCCTTGACCATACCAATGATTGAGTATATGTGGCATGCCATGTGAAGTTCAATAAGGAGGTCTTCCCGTTCCATTTAACTTCACCTCACCAACACAATCCCCCCTCCCCCGACTCCATACACCTCTATTTACCCACAACCACCCGCAAACCTTCCCAAACCCCATAACCCCTACCACCCCAACCGATCCACATGAATGCCCCCCCAACC
>BJCM01084915.1:0-11018 GCA_018326385.1 Flaveria bidentis
ATGGCATCTCATAGTCACAAGTCAAAAGGCAATCTGCCTTTTGACTCTACAATTGATTTTGTTTTGTGTCTAGTCAATTGTATCCAGCTAGCCTTCAAAGTATGACTGGAAGTAAGATGTAGTATATGTATCTCAAGTAATTGTAACTTTCATTTATGCTTTGTAACACTTGTAATAGAACTTGAGAAAGCAATATGCTGCAATCTTGAAAACCATCTCCTTGTGTATCTTGTTCTCTTCTCATGTCTCTTACTTACTTGTGTTCTTTGTATCATCTCTTATGGTTAATCTAGTCTCACTGTTTGATTAAGTTAAGTTACTCTCCTCTTTGTGTTGTTGTGTTGTAAGTGACCTCCCATCACCGGTCCTACAAAACTTTACCCCTTAGCTTCCTCTTCCTCTCTCTCTCCTCCTCCTCAATCTCCTTAGGAGTCATTTCGTTTTCCCTTTGTCACCCACAGATCTTTGTGACTCAGGGTGGAGAGAGCTTTGGCCATTATTGCTTGGAGTAGCATCCAGACTCTAGCCAAAGAGAGGTTGTGATACACATTCACCAGTAGGTGTTTCACTAATGGATTGGAATGCTAAAGTTGCTAGTTCTGTGATAGTGCTCACAGGTTCTGTCACTAGGCCTTTAGTCAAGGTTTTTCCTTGAAGCTTCTCTTAGGGTCCACCTTAACATCTAGTTGACCGATGACATTGCCTACTTGCGTTCGTCTTCTTGCTTTAAACACTTCAGCAATCCAGTCTTGAATCCTTTAAGCCATTATGCTAGCTTGCCTGAATTGACTTGGGTTGGCTAGTGGCATGTTGACTAGATCAATACCTTTATAGTAGTTCAAGGTCTAAAAATTTAGGATCTCTTGCTGCCCTTGAACTCTTTGAAGTATGAGGGCTCTTCTATCAACATCATAGCTCCACCCAATTATGTAATCTGAAGCTCCTTGGGGTGGAGATGATATTTCCCTTAGAATTCCCTCCTCAAACAGACTCTGAATGAGCGAGTCCACATGAATGTGAACTTGAGGAGTTTATTGAGTATGGACAAGTGCAAGTGAAGATGGTGAGTCCTCAATGTCCATACTCTATGAAGAAATCCCAGATTCTGTGATTGCTGAGACTTTCTCCCCCTTTTTGGTTGCATCATCCACTTGCATAGGTGATCTAGGAGTTAGGTCTATCATATCCACTGGTTCTTGTGTTCCTGGATGAGCTTTTCTTAAAGGTCTTTCAGCTAGTTTCTCCTTGAGATAAGAGTTCTCAGGTTATTGTTCATTAACCCTGTTTTGCGAGGTAGTCATATGAGATTCAAGGTGACTAACCTTATAGACTAAATAGAATCATGTTTTTAACAATCATATCGGATGAGAGAATTGGACCCAAGTCTTCTCTCTTACAACCAGTATGGTATTCTTGGCTGCAGGATTTCCCCTACTCATTGACAACTTCAAGTAAATTGTCAATGGGCTAAGTTGTCATGGATGAGGTCTTAATTATGTAATCACTTGAAGAAGTGAGAGCCTCTTCCATGTGAATCTCCTAAATATGTTCAGGTAGATCCACCTCAGTGATGGCTAAATCATGTGGGCTAGACAAAGGAGAGGCAGGAGTATCCATCTTTCTTTGAGTACGGGAGGAATAGAGAGACTCATGGTACTCAATGAATCCTATGTCTTCATAATCATAGAATGGGTTGGGTATGGGTTGGTTTAGATCAAGAGACTAGGGATGGTAATTTTCTCCTAATGGTTGTTCATTAGAGTTTTGAGACTCTGAGTGAAGGCTTAAGGCTATTTGGGTAATGAGCTCATCAGGCTAAGCATGAGGAACCTCAGCACTGATTTTTGATGAGATGGGAGTGGTTTACTCCTCAGGAGAATTAGGAGCTCCAGTGTCCACTTCCTCCTATGTGGGTTGTGATATGGGGGCCTGCACAAGCTTAATAGCTTGAGTAGGTGTTCGTTTGGATTTTCTATGGTATGTGAGGAGTATTTGTGGTTGTGTAGGTGGTTGAGAAGTAGAAGGTGTGGGTTCAACACTAGCTTGTGTGCTAGGTTGTCACCTTGAGCAATGAGCTCTAATATTTTTTTGGGACAAAGGATATTTCTACCCAAGAGAAGCCAACTGTTGGATTCTTCATAGTCTTAAAGATACCAAGCTTCATCAGTCCCAATTTAAGAATATTACATGTTCCCCTCAACTGTAAGCCCAGTTTACAATTGAGAATGTGTTAAACATATCTAGGGAACATATAATACTCTGAGTCTAAATTTGCAAGTAAATTGGTATGCACAAATTATGAGTACCTGAATTTGACCCCTTGGACCATTCCATGTACTATGAAGGAGATATCTTCAAAAATCTAGTCCCATCCCCCATGCTTGTTGGATAAGTTGTGAATGACCACATGAAGTAGGTACTTCCACTGGGATGAGACATTGCCTTTCCAGAAGGTCTTTATATAGAAATCTCCCTCATAGCCCATCTATTTAAAAGAATGATTTACAGCTTCCTTTGAAGAGGATAATTCACCTTCTACATCATCCAGCTAAAAATGTGTGTTGATGATGGATGGAGTGATGATGATTGTCCTCCCCTGCACTATGGCAGACAGTGCCTTCTCTCCATCCATAATGACCTCTTGAAAGGTCTTCAAGAATTTCAAAAGCTTATCCTTATAGAGAAAAGGATCATTGATAAGGGAGGTGAAGTAGTTGGACAAAGAAAAAAATGACAGACCTTTGAGAAACTTGGATCTTTCTCAGAGTCCAACGGATCAACCTGATTGTGCTGCCTGTGGAGTTGAATGGAAAAATCTGCGTTGTTTTTGCGGTTGAGGTTCGCCATTTGAGAAAGCATAATAGTGAAGGAATATAAGAACAAAGGCAATTTTAGGTGAATTTAGGTTAAGAGAGAATTGTATATGAAGAGCAAAGTGAAAGAGGGGAAAACTATTGGATTTATTTACATGAAATGGATTTGAGACAAAATTAATTAAAGAGGATAAACTTTGAAATCCAGAAGTCGGTCCCACCTCTGAAAAAGTTCCCAAAAGGTAGTTTTCTTGGAAGTTGAAAATCTTTGGAAGGTATTTTGTCTTCAAAAGTTTTGATAAAAAGCTTCCGAAGCTAAAGTGGCTTCGGAAGAAATTTCCAAGATTATAGACAATTTTGCTTCGAAAGACATTTAGACTTGGAAAATTTCATTCTAAACGGTATAAAAGCTTTCGAGACTTAAATTGCTTTCGGAAGGAAATTGTTCTTCAAAAACATATAAGTATTTATATCCATTTATCCTTTGGAAGATATTTGAAGAATTTCTTCCGAAGGTAAGTTGAAATAAATAGTTAGTTATTTTGGAGGACAAAATTTTCTTCCAAAAGGAAAGAGATATCTTCCGAAGTAAAATTTTATCAAAATTCTAAGTAATCAAAGAGATAAAATTCTAAAAGATTTTTCTTCCAAAGTAAACAAGGGCTTATGAAAATGATGAAATAGACTACTTAGGACACACATACTTTATAAATAATATGAAATAATTTTAAAGAAAATTTACTCAAAGTTAATCATCCCAATAGCTGATATAAGATACTTCAAATCTCTGTTCATCAAAATCTTTGGTGAATAGATCAATATATTGCTCATTTGTGTTAACTTTGACTAGTTAGATTAATCATTTTTCAATGTTATTTATAATAAGATGAAACTTGATGTTGATGTGTTTTGTACTTGAGTACTGTATAGGATTCTCTATAATAG
Source organism: Flaveria bidentis (assembly GCA_018326385.1). Taxonomy (NCBI): domain Eukaryota; kingdom Viridiplantae; phylum Streptophyta; class Magnoliopsida; order Asterales; family Asteraceae; genus Flaveria; species Flaveria bidentis. Next base: position 3,759 of record BJCM01084915.1, read on the forward strand.
AGATAGCAATGTTGTTGTCTATGTGGATGGGAGTATCTTTGAAGTTGAATCCATAGTCCAACATCCGATTCTGAATCCAAATCATTTGAGCACAGCAGCTAGTAGCAACAATGTATTTAGCTTCAGCAGTTGATACAAACACACATGATTGTTTCTTGCATTGCCAAGACTATCCTTCCACTAAGGAACTAACATCCCCTAGATGTAGACTTTGCAGTCATATTACAACCACTATAGTCAATATCTATATATGCATACAAGTTATGATCAGAATTCTTTGGATACTAGAGGCCTAATGTAGAAGCACCTTTGAGATATCTTGGAATTCTCTTCACAGTGACCAAGTGTGACATCTTGGGGTTGGCTTGATATCTTGCACAAATGCATGTGTCAAACATGATATTAGGCCAGCTAGATGTGAGATACATAAGAGACCCAATCATAGCCCTTTAAAGATGTTCATCTACACACTCCCCCTCAAGATCAGGTGCAAGGGAGTGGTTTCTGGCTATGGGTATCTTAGCAACCTTACAGTTAGTCATGTTGAATCTTGTACCTATGTCTTGTACATACTTTTACTGACTTATGAAGATGCCACTATCAGCTTGCTTCACTTGAATTCCTAGAAAAAAATTAAGTTCTCCTATTGAGCTCATTTAAATTTATTCTTCATCAGCTTCTCAAAATCTTTGCAGAGCTTCGGATTGGTTGACCCAAAGATAATATTATCTACATATACTTGAACTAGCATTAAGTCATTTCCTGTTCTTTTGATGAAGAGAATTCCACCTCTAGTATCCCTTTTGTAGCTGTGCTGATAGAGATACTGAGACAGAGTCTCATACCACTTCCTTGGAGCTTGGTGTAGCCCATAAAGAGCTTTGTCAAGCTTGCAGACATAAACAGGATGACCAGAATCTGTAAATCCAGGTGGTTGTTTGACATACACCTATTCATCAATCACCCTATATAGAAAAGTACACTTCACATCAAGCCGGTAGACCTTAGATTCCTTGGATGGAGAAAAAGTTAGGAATATTCTAACAGCATCAAGTCTTCCTACAGGAGCATAGACATGTGTAGTCAATTTCTTCTTCTTGTGTGTACCCTTGGACAACTAGTCTTTCCTTGTTTTTGATGACAAGTCTTCTATCATCCATCTTGTTCCCAAACATCTATTTGGTTCCTATGGTAGTCTTCTCTTGAGGAAAAGGACATAAGTTCCAAACCTTTTGCCTTTTAAATTGAATCAGCTCCTCCGCCATAGCTTCAACCCAATTTTCATCCTTTACAGCCTCATCAACTTTCTTTGGCTCAAACTGGAATAGGAAACAAGAGTGGAGACAAACATTTGCATCATGGGTTTATCCTCTTGTTTTTACTCTAGTGTCAACATCTCCAATGATGTTTGTGGTGGGTGAGACTTGTGAATCCTTAGTTGAGGGATTATAGCAAGTTGTTTGGAGAGATCTAAATTTGAGAAATTTAGATCAGAAATTAAAATTTCTCCCACCATATTAGCACACTTATCAAGTGATACTTGATCTAATGAGTGTGTCACATCATTTATGTTGTCTTCAATGGAATGGTTCTCAGCATCAAGAAACTCTTAATCACTAACATCACCACCAATGCCTTCCATATTTGAAGCTCCTTCATTTGAGTGTTGTGCCTTTGAGCTATAATTTGATGGCACCTTAGATGTATCAGATGAATTTGACATGGTTGTGTTGATAGAAACTTCACCTGTAGGGTTAGTTACCATTGGAGCTGAAGTAGTATGACTTGATGGTCTTCTCAACTTAAATCTTAGATCAGGATCACCTACTGATAAGATATCTTTGGACCCTGAAACATTCTCACAAGATTTTTTAAAATAATTGGTAACTAAATCAAGATCAAATAGCCAATTAGGACCAGAACCTTTCACACTAGGAGTGTGCTCATTAAAAGTCACATTGGTTGACTCCTCAACTACTCTAGTTTTGAGATTTTATACTCTATAAGCTCTAGCTTGAGAAGACTATCCAATAAAATGTCCATCATTTGATTTCTCAGCAAATTAGGCTATTTGGCCTTTGGTATTCAAGATGGTGCAAGGATATCCAAGTGACCTGAGAAAACCAATGAAAGATTTTCTATTATGCCAAAGTTCATAAGGAGTCATACCATGAATTTTGACTACTAAAACTTTGTTTTGCACATAGCAAGCAGTGTTTATTGCTTCTACCTAGAAGGTGATAGGCAGTTTAGAGTCAGACAACATAGTTCTTGCAGCTTCAATTAGTATCATATTTCTTCTCTAAGCATCACCATTTTGTTGAGGACTCTTGGGATTACAATATTGTATTTTAATACCCTTTTCATCACAAAATGTATCAAGGATTTGGTTCTTGAATTCATTTCCTTGATCACATCTCATGGTCTTGATCTTAGCTCTAAGAAAGAAGACCCAAGTAAACCTTGTAAAGTCATTTATGATCACCAAACAGTAAGAGGTCCTTCCTAGACTTATTACATTGGTGGGGCTAAAGAGATCCATATGTAATAAGTGTAGGAAAGTAGTTATAGAGTTTCTTTCCTTTGGCTTGTGAGATACTTTGTGTTGCTTTCCTTTGAGGCATGCAACATAGTGATCATCACTTGTAAACACTTTCTTTGGCATTCCGGTTACCAAATCATTCTTAATCAATTTATTCATGTTTACAAATTTTTCATGGCACATTCTTTTATGTCGGAGGAAAGACTCCTCACTATTGGCTTTAAATAGAAAGCATGAAACTTCTCCTAAGGGAGATGTTTTTTGCATGTCCATCTTGTACATGTTCCCTCTCCTAAGGGCTCTGAGCTTGATATGCTCTTAAGGAATAACCACCTCAGGCTTGAGAACAATACACTCATGCTTAGTAAAAAACATGTTGTGTCTCTGATCACAAAATTGAGATACACTTAGAAGATTGTATCCTAGCTCCTTAACAAAATTTACTTTCTCAATGTTGAGCTTACAATATGTGACCCTGACCCTTCCAGTAATCTAACCTCTAACATCTTCTCTAAATGCAACTAGCCCTCCATCAATTTTCTCAAAATTTTGGAGTAGTGGCCTAATGCCTCTCATGTGCCTGGAACAGTCATTATCAATGATCCATACATTCTTGTTTGTCTTGAGCTATTCCTGCACAAGAGATGGTTAATTACATTTGGAAAAACCCAAGCCTTGTTGGTCTTGGGCTCATCAAAAGAAGTTAAAAACAATACAACAGTAATTGATCCTATTGTTATGTTTTGAGGATCATTTACTGATGTTGATGAAGAACTTTTAGTCATATGGTCTTTCGTTGTCTTCCACACCACCTTTCAAAGCTTAGACTTGGCCTTCAATGCTTTGGAAGTTTCGGAGACTAGACCTTTGGAAGATATTACTAACACTGTAGCAGGCTTTAGTACTTCGGAAGTATTCCTTTCTTTCAAGACCAACTTTTCTTCCGAATACAAGTTTTCACTTGTCTTCTTCTTCATTTTAGAGCTTCAAAAGGAAAAGATTTTCCTTCTGAAGCTTGCTTTTTCTTCAAACTCTCAGAAGTTTCTTTCTTGGTCATGTGTACAATACATTTTGGATTGTAGAGGCAATCCTTAGCAAGATGAGAAGTGCTACCACACATAACACAGTCCATTTTCTTCTTTTTAACAGTCTTCCTTTGAGAACAAATCTGAACTTGATCACTTTCCTTCTCCATCTTCATCATTGCAGATGATGTGGCAATTCTTTTAGGGTGAGAACTACCTTTGGAGCTGGATGGTTCTGGTTGTGTAGCAGGGGTACACAACTGATCAGCCTTCTTCATGATGCTGGGATGATTTGAACTTGAACCTAAACTCCTGGTACTAGAGTTCAAGTTTGAGTCTTCAACCTTAACCACTTCAAAACCTGCAGAGATAAAATTTTGTTTCTGCATAGAGTTAAAAGTGACCTTAATCTCTTGAGCCTTCTTGGATTTTCTTTTGGCCTTTCTGATTAAGTTCTTCCTTTTAGATTTATCCCATCTTTCTTTCTCCCCTAAGGAGGATAATGACCCATCTTAGGATGCTCTTCTTCATTCTTCTCAGATATATCCTTCATTATCTTCTCTTCATCCTCTTCACTCATGGGTTCTATAAGGGAAAGCTCATTTTCACAAGTTTCACACTTAGGAGATCTTATAGACAAGATTGTACATGGAGGAGCTATCTCAGTAGATCCTTGTCCCTTCTTATTTTGATAACAAACTTTTGCATATAGGGATGAGGATATTATGTTCTTAAAGGTCTTTTCTTCAAGAACAAATTTTTCTGCTCTAGTTTTTGCTTATCACAAGCTCAGCCTCGCATTCAGTTAACTTAGTGATGAGATCTTTGATTTGAGTCCTGTAATTGGTATGCTCATGTTTAAGAGTTGAAATAATTTTCTCTAGATCTTCTATTTTAAGTTTGTAATCATTTTCAGCTCTTTTGAAATCAGATTTTAAGATATTAAAAGAATCAAGATCAGATCTCATCTCTAAGTTATATGACCTATATATGTTTACTTTAGCAATACATTCAGGTGTATAGAGATGTTTCAATACCTTTGCTTTATCATTGTCGGCCATTAGTGCTTGGTTTGGAGATGCATCTTCCACCTGAAAGCTCTAGTCAAAGCCTCTTTTTTCAACAGCAACTACAGTTTGCTGCTTTGGCTAGCTCCTTTTTCATTTTGGTTGGCTCTATTAGTATAGTTTGGTTTGGTTTATGCTTGGCCACCATTTGTCCTTGGTGCATTGCACTCTCTAGCTAAGTGTCCAATTTAGTTACAGTTATAACACTTCACTTTGCTCTTGTCCAGCCTAAACTTTTCACTAGCTATATTGCTTGGAAACTTTCTCCATGTCCTCTTGTGGAACTACTTGGCTCTATGAGTGAGAAGAGCCATTTGTTGAACTATCTCCATGTACTCCAAATCATTTGGATGGATGCAATCAAGATCTTCAAGGGTGAAGAGAAAGTTGCCAGAACTTTCATCAGCAGACACAAAAGCTTGTGAAGAGCTTGTCTCTTGGAATAGACCTCCTTGAGTGTAACTCTCCCTTGGTGTCTCCGGGAAGGTGATGAAAGGACCCTTTTGTGAGTTGTTAGGGTAGTAGATAAGATGATGTTATGGTTCTTTGCAATCCTTTTCAATCACATAAAGGGCTGAACTCAATTGACTACTAGAGTTACTTGATGAATTTTGCATATTCATCTCCATCTAATATCCACTAAGAATACCATACAACTCTGTAAGAGTGAGAGTCTTAAAGTTCGCAATTCTCTTGATAACAACACAATAGTGTGTCCATTGTTTAGGAAGAGAGGACATGAACTTCCTTACAATGTCTTTATTTTCAAGAGTTACTCCAACATCCATAAGAGCATCCATAATCTCAAAATACCTGAAGTATTATTGAGTCATTGTTTCACCTGCTTTGAAGGTGAAGTTCTCAAAATGTTGCTTCAAAAGGTCCTTGTTCTCATTTGCTTCAAAGGACCCCTCATGCATGAGCTTCAGTACATCCCATAGTTGCTTGGTAGTTTTACGCTTCTTGAAGCCCTTGTATATCAAGTTTTGAAGAGCAATTTGAAGGGCAATCATCGCTTTCTAATTTATGTTTATTCTCTTTCTATCTTCTTCAGAATAGTCAACCATCTCCTTTGGAATCATACCACCTCCAGCAACAGCTGAAGAGGTGCTTGGTATGTGAGGCCTAGGGACAACAGATTCCCACATCTTGGAGTCTTGAGACTTGATAAAGCCTTCCATTATTTAACACCAAGTATCAAAGTCTTCAGGAGTGATTAGTGGGGACTTTGTCATGGTTTCGGTTTCCATATCAACCTTTGTGAGAGCTGCCATTTGAGTTATTAAGTGTTTTGTGAGACTAAGGGATTAAAACTGTTGAGATCTTACAATCAAGAGCCTGGAACAGCTCTGAAACCAAATGAAGGATCATTGATGGGGTAGTCAGCACACTTAGTCTCATAATAAGGAGAGTGTTACAACACCTAACAGATCAATAGGGAACTGAGACTTAATTATAATACTATGAGCACAAGTAAATAAGAGACAGAAACTTAAGAGCAACAACAAGTATTTGGTTTTTTAAGATTGCAGTATATTGCTTCTCAAGTTCTATTACAAGTGCTACAAAGCATAAGAAAAATAGAAGAACATGACATACTTTATACTACATCCTACAGCCGGCCATACTTAGAAAGCCAGCTGGAAACATCAATCTAGACAACATAAGATCAATGTAGAGTCAAAAGACATATTGTCTTTTGACTAGTGACTATAAATGCCATAGCTCACACTCTAATATATTACAAAAAGGATAAAAGTACATAAAGTAGAAAGTTACACACATAAGACCTTAATGTATAGTTACAAAAAGCATGGACCTTTTCATCAACTTGTATAAGTTGGTGAGTTATCAGAGTTACAATGTAAAGTGATCCAGCTTTATAGAAAAGTACATCAGAGAAAGCATATATTAACAGTAATTCGGAAGAAATTTGTCTTCACTTTATTGGCTTCGGAAGACTTTATCTTTAAAGCTTCAGAAAACTTCACTTTTGGCTTCGGAAGATAGTGGTCTTGGCTTCGGAAGATTTCATACTTAGAATATTTTCTAGTGTAGAGTATGAAACTTCCGAAGCAACTTCTAATTTGCATTATGTGCATGCATTAAACCTCACGAAGCAACTTCTACAATGCAAGTCATCAGCCTTTCATTAAACCTTACATGTACTAATATATATTATATTGTATGTGTATCTATAACTCTAGGATAAACAAACTTGAATCAAATCATGAAGAATTAGATCAAAATAATGATAATCACAATAAAACCCCTTTGATCTATATTGATTGCATATAATTTGAACAAAGTGGAAACCCAATCAATTGGTCATTCAACCATTAACCAACACTAATGATAATTAACCTATTTATAGTTTAGACTAATATTCACTAATTGCACTTAACCCCCTAGACTTAGGCTAATTAATGAAAAATACATATAAATCATAAAAATGACTACAAGAAGATAAAATATATTTTGTTCACACAAAATATATTTATTACAATAAAACTCCTAGTCATTTATATCTTCAACGTCTCGTCTCGGTTCCTCATCTCGAACGTGTCGGGTTTGACTTTTGTTGACTTTGACCATGACGTTGACTTTTGTTGACTTTCACTGTGTT
>BJCM01084916.1:0-10267 GCA_018326385.1 Flaveria bidentis
ACTACTGGGAGTGTTACCACGTTGACGTTTATTACATTCATCCCTTAAAGTATTATATAAATCAAACATTGGATCATTCGAAAATTCGGCATTTGCCGCATGCCTTAAAGCATCATGGATTTGTGATGTTTCCCCGTATTTTAATAAATAAACATCATACATTTGTTGTAATTGTTTGTTGAAAGTAGTTTTTAAAGTTTTACTCTACATTGGTTTACCAACTTCTAAATCCAAATTAAAAGTAATTTTATCAAGTAAAGTTTCAACCCCCGACAAATTTAAACAAGGGTTTAAAGCAGCGGCACATGTAATAATGGGAGACATTTCTTTAAATTTAAACAGTAGTACTAATAGTATTAAATTATAAATGAACCCGGGAAATATCCGATCCATACTAACCGGGTCAAATATCGGATCTGATGTTATATTGTTGTTCAAGCAACCACTTCTTCAAACACTGTCGTTCGAGCTTTCCCTTATTGAATCAACGTATCAACGATCTGTTTTGTTCTTCTCGATCACAAGGTATTATCTATAATTAATTATCACGTTATAGTAGGTCTTCAGTATGATTATTCGAATCGTTATATGCATTTTTTGAAATTTGATCAGAATCATGTCTTAATATTTAGGGTTTTGTTGCGAAATTTACTTTGGTGTTCTTGTACTCTATGTATTCCTTATTGTTGAATGCAATCGCTGATTTTGGCATACAGCATTTCTAATATTGTAGGAGCTTTAACTAGAGCCTTAAAATCAAGTAGTTTGGGTGCGAGAGTTAATGATTTAATGGTTTGAGAATAGTCATAGCTTCTAGATTGGCGATTTGTAATTTTGATCACTGAGTTAGCTTAATAGTTTATTTTGGTTTCTTGAGGCAAGCTTAGGTCATGCGAATTTGAACCAAAAACGATAAAAAAAAAGCCTTAGGGTAAATGAATATTTGGGATTTTGGAGACTTCAGTGTGTTTTTGTAAGCTAAAATGTGGTACAAGTTTACAACGTTTACAGATAACAATCTCTTGACAAACATACCCAGCAAAAATGCCGCTTGTTGAGTAGGGTACAGAGAGGGTGAGATGAAGAAAAACCTTACCTTTAGCTCATATGTTGAAGAGGCCTCTCCTCGGATCTCAGAAACAAATAACAATCACTCGTGGGTATGACTGTCAAAATGCATTTGTCAGAGCGTAACTAACATCTTTAGCCATTGTACATTTGTACCAACTTGAAATCCATTGTAGTTGCAGAAGTATAAAATATCTATACATGTGAAACGAGTATTTCCCCATGTTTGATTTCATAAGTCAAGTGTAGCAAATATTATCTAGATTTTCGTTTAGTTGTTGAGTGGATTAAATTCTTTTGTTTATGATTGAAAGTATGCAGCTTACATAAGGAACTTGAAAGTAAGAGTTTATTGATGTGTTGTTGTTTCTAGGTGGAAATCATGAAGCTTGACTTTAGTGGACTAGAATCGGGTGCACCGCTCTGCGGGGGAAATAATGAGTTGCTATGTGATGGGTTCTCAGCTGCCCCTTCATTTGACCTTCCAGTTACATCAGATGTGAGTTTTTTAACTTCATTGTATCCTTCAATAACCGCCTCTTCTTTTAATTTAGAAAATTGAGAATGCATTAACATGCTAAAAAGTATCTCAAATCCCTTGCTTCAGTTTGATGAATTCCAGAAGAATTCTATCCAAATGGTAAAGCCAGCAAAGGGTACAACAACCTTGGCTTTTATCTTTAAGGAGGGTGTGATGGTTGCCGCTGATTCCCGAGCTAGCATGGGGGGCTATATTTGTATGTACTTCTTTTTCTAACTGAAGATAATTAATTTTGTAACTCCATATTGTATTGTGCAATTGCAGCTCTTACATTAATATATTTTAATTTTAATTTTTAACTATTTTAACTAGACTTAACAGTTAACATATGGTTTTATTTGATGTTCTTGAGCCATTGGGTTCCGTTACATAAAACGTGTTCCAGCTTGTTTCCAATATGCGTTTGGACATTTTAGCTACTGTGATTATCCTTTTTTACACTCAAAGAGATTGAATGTTCTAGCTCCAAAAATGATATTTAGCTCATTGTATATATCTACCCCCAGTAGCCCAAGCTTTAAGATACACAGTACATAATAAAGGCAAAAGATCATTCTTGATTAAGATGGAACCATAAAAGTTGATGTAATATAACTGGAAAGGTTCACCCGGAAAACTTTTCTATGCTTTCCATATTTCTGTTCAAAAAGAAACTGATATGTAACTATGTTGGTGATAACAAGTTGATGGTTAATGATAGCAATATTGTTACAAGGTGCTGCTGTAGGCCTGTGGCGGTAACTTAGACACAAACATCCTCTTAAGCCCAATCCCGGTCTCTCTCTCTTTCACATGTAGCCATTATCTATACTTTTGCCTGTAGGTGGCAAAATCGGCCAGTCATGCGGGTTGGGTAAAAGGTGAGAATGTGTTTGGGTTGAAATGGGCTGTTTTTAGTTAGAGTTGGGCTGGGTTTACCCACAAGCCCACAAACATGTTCTTTTTACATTTTTATAAACAGTTAATTAGTTAAAAACACCATATAATTACATTTTAACATACCTTTCCCTTTAGGCTATTATTTTCATTTGATCTATTAAGAATAAACCATAACCCAATTATGTTTATTACTTTATTAACAAACGGGTTGAAATTGCCACCTCAACTCTTAGCTGATTTACTTTTCAGATAGCCTTAGAGTTTTCAGCTTGATATTCTTATATAAAAGTGGTGAAGATTCTCTCTCAAATAGAACACTAGGTTATATTGTAACCAGTGTTCGAAATACCATAAACTAACCCAATTATGTTTATTAACAAACGGGTTGAAATTGCCACCTCAACTCTTAGCTGATTTACTTTTTAGATAGCCTTTTAGTTTTCAGCTTGATATTCTTATATAAAAGTGGTGAAGATTTCCTCTCAAACAGAACACTAGGTTATATTGTAACCAGTGTTTAAAATACCATAAACAAGGCTTTTCATTTCCTCAGGCTGCAGGTTCTAATTACCAAGCATTAAACGGTCTAATCATCATTCTGATTTTACTTTTTCAGCATCTCAATCTGTGAAAAAAATTATTGAAATCAATCCATATATGCTGGGTACAATGGCTGGAGGAGCTGCAGATTGCCAGTTCTGGCACAGAAATCTAGGCATTAAGGTAATCCATATTTACGTGTTTAGATTTATTTTTATTTACGTTTTGCCCTTCTTGAAGTATGTCTGGCCGTATCATACAACATACCATTTTGTGCCACATCATCTCAATATGGGAAACCTTGATGTGGCTTTTGTGTCCTTAGAATGTCAAGTTTGCTAAAATTTTGGATAAATACGTAAATTTTGTATACATTGTGGGCTAAACTAATACTTGTTTTTTGTTTATTATATTTCAGTGTCGTTTGCATGAATTGGCAAACAAGAGAAGGATTTCAGTGACTGGTGCTTCAAAATTGCTGGCAAATATCTTATATTCTTATCGTGGAATGGGTTTGTCTGTTGGGACAATGATTGCAGGATGGGATGAAAAGGTATATATGCACACAAACATCCAATTGTTCTTTTGTGTACTTTAGCTTCTTGTTTAGCATGTTTAAGGTATTTCTAAAGTTTCGCAATTCACATATTCTACATTCTGTAGGGTCCAGGTCTTTATTATGTAGACAGCGAAGGAGGACGCCTGAAGGGAACAAAGTTCTCTGTTGGGTCTGGTTCACCGTACGCTTATGGTGTACTAGATAGTGGGTGAGCACCCCATCCGGAACAATTACACATATTTTACACAATGTGCTGTTGATTTGAAAGATTAAATAGCTTCACAGTGTATAAATTGCCATAGCTTTTGAAGACTTGTTTTTATTTTCATATGTTTTCGACGTTTCGTGGCATCAAGATTATGGTGGTTTCATTTTGTCTGAGGTTTTTCAATTTGGTAGGTATAAATATGACATGACAATCAATGAAGCTGCTGAATTGGCTAGAAGAGCAATTTATCATGCAACATTCCGTGATGGAGCTAGTGGTGGTGTTGCTAGCGGTAAACACTCTTTCTCTCCACGTGCCAATTATCTGTACTATATGTATTTAAGCAGGCAGGTTGATGGGTCGTGTAATGGGTGAAAATGGGTTTGGGTTAGATAAATAATAAAATGGTATGGCTTAGGTGACTTGAAACATGTTTTGTCCAAATTTGTTAGATTTTATTTAAACAATTAGCCAATTAGGTCAAATATATAACAAAGTTATGTTATTTCAGAAATAATCTAATATCTTTTAATAGAATTACAAGGATGCCACCCGAATATTCATCTTTTTCACCGAGGCCCCTTAGTATGTATCTAGTTCCCTTTATACCTGATCCAGGGAGAAACAGCTTCAATGACGCATTAAAATGTTTGAAAAAGAATACCAGTTGGTTACTTTCCCTACTCTATGAAGTTAGCGTCTTTTTTACAATTTTCATCATTCCTTATGTTTTTTTGTCATATTTCTTTTTGACAATTTAAGCAGTCTATAAAGTAGTTTCAAATTCCAATAGGCCAATTGACCTTTTTATACATTATCCCTAAAGTTATTTAGAAGGCTTTAAGCATTCGATGCACAATGGACATTATACAATTTGGACAACTTTCCATCCGCTAGACCTGTTTTACCCATTTAGCCTGTTCTATTTTAAGCTGTTTTTGTGGAGTGAATTACATTTCATCTTTCTGGTTTGTTAAACATTACAAAAATGATCCCTGATGTGACATCATGACCAAAATCATAGCCATAACGTACGCTCAAGGTGCAGGAAGGACCAAAAGTATAAACAGCTCAGTAAAAGCAGCGACGATTTTGGTCATTGTGTGACATCAGTGACAAATGTCCTAAATTCTGACAAACTGGGTCGAAAAATACAGTTATACCGCCGGTTTGAATGTTTGATCAATTAGAGAAAATTTAACCTTGAATTACAACTTCTAATATCCACCTCTTTGATTTGATCTATTGGTGTTTTTGTTTTAGTTTATCATGTGGGCCCAACCGGATGGACAAAGCTATCGGGCGATGATGTTGGTGAACTTCACTACTCATACTATCCTGTTGAGCCCGCCATCATTGAACAGGAAATGACGGAAGCTGCAGCTGCCTGAGTCCAACGGGTTGCTGGTAGTTTGATATAAAGAAATCAGAGCATAATGTACTTTTGTTATCATCTGTTTTTTTCTTGTTAACTACTGGAGTTTGACTACCTTATTGTTCATTCATCTAAAAATTTTATGCATGTATTAGTACTTTGCTTTAAAGGGCTAATGTCATAAATTAGTGGCGTACTTAAGGTTGGTTTATCCATTTAGTAATTAACTGTGAGTCTGTATAATTCATAAATGATATCATATTTCTGTAATATATATAAATAACCAATAACTTGTCAATCCCATCAATTTCAAACAAGATTTAAATGGGACTGTAATATCACAAAAAAGTAGTGTTAATGTAACCAAATTACACATTCCACTAAACAATCTTAAATATATCATTTCACCTGTGCTTTTGTATAAATGCATTCAATTTTGAGAAAAATCGAGCTACTCCTTTTCGCGTTCTTGAAGCAAATCTTTTCATCGTCACATTTGCTTTGTTTGATGATGATTTGCTACTCTTCTTCCTCCTTTTCATCTTTTTCTTAGCTTGTGACATAGCAAAACACTTGAAGACGCTATTCATATCTAGACGACTCGATCCCTTCTTTAGTTTTTGTTTCTTTCGATCGTCATGCACCTACTCGATTACATGTTATTAGCACCAGATGACATAAAATAAGCGTACGTCATACATAAATTTCAAACAATATTATATGTAACTCATCTATCCAGATCATTAACTTTATTCACGTCAATTTTGGTTTAAAAAGGTTTTGCAAGGAAGGTGTTAAAAAATGGCTCTTGCTTTAAAGTTGTTAACTTGTTATCACATTTAAAGTTGTAATATGACAAGCATTACCCTTCTGTTAAAACAGTTCAAAAGTCAATCTACATGTAGTTCAAAAACATATTTGTGACATGAATTACCTGAGTGCTGGTTTCTTGATCGTTGGTGGTCGAAGATATCGGCGACCTGGGATGATGAGGAGGCGTGGACGCTTTTAAATTCAAAGATTTTCTAAGACGTTGCGAGTAGCTAAGAAGCTCGGCTCTTCTGTCTCCTTTGTTGCTCTTTGCCGGGTGGACGTGAAGATGGTGGTGGTGGTGATGATGATGGTGTTTAATATTATCGTTTCTACTTGTTAAACTTCTCTTTCCTGCTTTCTCTTTGTAAACGGCGACCAAAACAACCTTTTTTTTGCAGCATGTCATCTACCACATCAATCAATCACCCTTTGTCATCAAAATTAAACCCAAAATACACATATACATATAGAGAGATTATATAAATCTAGAGAGAGAGATATGTGTGTGTTATACCATTGGGAGAATCAATTAAGATATAGATGAACATAGAAACTCCTGATATGAACTATGCTCAATAATCAACCTAATTGACATAACATATATAGAAAAAAAAAACATGAAAACGGTATCTCCATAAACTATTGAAAAATAAATTTTATATTATTTTTTAATACGGTTTTCTAGCAAAACGACATAGAAATTATGTATGCTAATATACATTGTCGTAATTAGGTAGCTGTTAAAAGAGATAAACAGATATTAATCATTAATAATATTTACAAAAGTAAACAAAGAAATTTCCTAAGAAATAGTTTATTGTAAGTATGCTAGCCAAGTGGTCAATGTTGCATAAGTTCTTTGGGTTGATCGTTAACCGAAAGGACATGATTATACCCATATCATTCCAAATATTAACATACAAATTATTTTTAATATATATATGTGATTGATATGTTCGGATGAGTTACTAATATAATATTAACTGTGATTTTTGAAGTGTAAGATTGAAAATAAACGTATATCATAATTAAGTTTTATTCTGCCAAGTGTCAAGTGATTATTATAGCTTTCTTTAACAATAACGATGCTATGAGGTTGGTTGTAAATTGATTAGTTTGAGTGAAAAAAGGGATATGTATTTAAGATAGTATATTTTCACTTAATTTTTAATAACAAACAAAGGAATACTTTAAACTAGTTTTACAATACGTGTAGTTATGTAAAGAAAATATACACATGTGCGTAATGTATATGTATATAAATCAAAATATCAAATCTATTGGTGAATAGTAGAGATGTGATAATTAAATCATGAGTACGAGAAGTTTAATATTTTTGTATGTGTCAAAGAGAACTTAGTATCACGCTCAAACTTTAATTAAAATTAATAAAAAATACTTATAGTTTTATAAAGAACCATTGCTATAAAAACCACATTTATAATTGAAAACTATAAAAATCATTTCCAACCAATCAAAATTTTTCTTTTTAAATTTTGTATTCTTTATTTAAAAGGTTATTAAGATAATTTTAATATTCTTTTAATTTTAGTATCTTTTGAAATCCTGATTTATCTCCTTATTTAACTTATTTAATACATGAATATCTCATCATTTCCTTTCTCTTGTCTCTACTACAAACCGATCACCACCATCCACCACAGAAACCTTTGTTCAACAAATCATGTATAAAAAATAGTTTGAGGTGAGATATCCGATTTATATGTGAAATCGATTTATATGTGAAATCGATTTATATGATCAAACTATCATCAAAGAACAATACTACCATCGAAGAACATTGCCATCAACTCTATTCATAGCCTCAAATCAACTTGCATATGGGTTCACGGATCCAGGTTTGTAAATGGTTCAATTAATATGTGAAATAAATTTTGATTGTTTCATCTTATACATTTAAAAACATGGGGTGCGGCTAGGGTTCAATATTATGATCGAATATGAAGAAACGATTAGAATACAAGTGGTAGAAGTGGAAATGTGTTAAGTTAGTTACAATGAATCAAGTAAAGTAGACATCTTCTGGGTTATGTCAAGATGAAGATGAATATGAAGATGAACTGGATGGAAAAGTGGTATTCGGGTATGATACATATATGTACCCAAGACATATATGTAACCTTGTTAGGTACATATATGTAATTTTGATAGCTATGAAAATGACGATCGGTACATATACGTAATTGTGATAGCTATGAATATGATAATCAATGGAAAAAAGACATCATTGTATGGTACATATATGTACCCAGGTACATACAAGTAAATTAGTATTTTTATTTCAAAATTTAAACTTATCAAGCTACATATTTACATTGGTTTGATGATTGGTCAAAAAAGATGACGCATCAAAATGATGAGACGTCGAAAAAGATTATTGATGGTCGAGCAATTATCAAAGCGTCTAGTTTAGAACACGAAGAACAAACTATATAAGATGAACACTAATGTTACATATACGTAACACTAATATACAATATACGTAACGTTTTTGTTACATATACATAACAAAACTGTTGCGTATACGTAACATAGTTGTTACATGTATTTAACAATGTTTGCTTATTTAATATCGTTTTATATTTTTGGTGATACTCAACTTGTATGTGCATTGATTATAACAATGTTTCAGTTGTATTTGGTTATTTATATATAACCACATATATGTATATGTAAAATTTTAAGTTTAATAAAATGTTTTGTACTTGTTATATGTGTTATACCTATATATACATATATGACAATGATTGTATATATATAGAAACATTAATCAATGTGGGTTAGATGGTAAAAAATTTTAAGATTGGATATGATGGTGAAAATGAAGTTTGACTAGGGTACATATACGTAACACATTGTTTCATATACATAGAACATAGTACTATACGTAACACAATGTTACATTTTGAATTTACTCTTGTTTAACATCTATGGTTTTTGTTCATATTCAATTATATATTAAAATTTAGTATAATTTAATGTTTAAATTTAAATAATATCAATAAACTAAAATAAGAGAGAGAATAAAAGGGTTTAATATATAAATTAAGAGAAAGAAGAGAGAATGAGTGATTTTAGGGATATTATTAATTTGAAAAGATTTTCATATGATTTGTATTTATTTTGCCTATTATACCCTTACAACCTTTTAACTAAATACTTTAAACATCAATTAATTATAATCATACCACTAAACAATTTCAACCATAGATCAAAAAAATCAGTGATTATAAAGTGATTTTTTTAGTTTTTAATTATAAAAAGATTTTCATTGGATCCCTCCCATATATATATATATATATATATATATATATGTGTGTGTGTGTGTGTGTGTGTGTGTGTGTGTGTGGGGTGCGTGTGTAGGTTCATTTTCAAACTAATAAATTTACGAAAAATTTATGAAAACAAGTAAAGGTCAAGTCAAATCATTATTTTTATTATACGAATAATATTATTATACATATACAACATTATGTTATTTATATATACATGCAAATTCATGTGTGTTAAGATTTATAAAATGTAACTTAAAATAGAATAAAATTGACATGTGTAAACATGGGTCATGTGTGTAAGTTACATTTTACACATGTGTAAGTTTTTTAACGCATGTGAATTTACGCATATATATAAAATAATATTATGTTGCATATGTGTGATAACTGATAATGTTCTTCCTACAATAAAAATAATAATTTTTATTGATCTTTACTACTTTTTGTAAGTTTATGTAAAGTTCACATTTTTTTATTGATTTGCAATTGATTTATGCCATGAATATGTATATATGTAAGTGTTAAATTAAATCTACTGTTTAACACTGATATGATGTCAAAATCTTAATTAACTAAAAGTTAAATAGGTTTGGATATCTCAAAGAGAAAATGTAACTGCATAGTTAATCTTTTCTTAGACTATATGTAATGGTTTTGATCAATTATTTAATTAGAACGATACATAGTCGTCATGTAAGCAAAAGTAATTTCACTAAAACATATTTTAAATTAAACGTAGTGGTTTTAACACTTTAGAATTATTACTTAATTACTTTTTATTTAGTATTTTATTATTTAATAATATAATAATAAATTAAGAAATTTATCATTTTATATATAATTACCCCCACCTAAACCCTCCCTCCCCCCATTTTGTTTCTCTTTCAGACTTTTAGATCTAAAATTTTATTCTTGCCCATTCTTTTCTTTTCTGCCCATTCTTCCAAATCTAGAAAAAAAGAAAGCTCCACAACTAATCTCAACGGCG
>BJCM01084917.1:0-13131 GCA_018326385.1 Flaveria bidentis
CCCACGTCTGCACCGCCATAAATCCACCACCACCCACGTCTGCACCGCCATAAATCCACCACCACCCACGTCTGCACCGCCATAAATCCACCACCACCCACGTCTGCACCGCCATAAATCCACCACCACCATTCCTCGCCACCACCATCATTCCTCGCCGCCACCACCATTCCTCGCCGCCACCACCATTCCTCGCCGCCACCACCATTCCTCGCAGCCACCACCATTCCTCGCCACCACCACCATACAACCTCATTTCCAACACCACCACATTCATCTATCTTCACCACCACCTCTGCCACCAATCCACCACCACTCCTCGTCACTGCCACCGCCACCGCCACCACCACTCCTCGCCACCACCACCACACACCTCGAATCCACCACACCATCTCTATCATCGCTCACCACCACCACCTTTGCGTCTATACGCTTTTCCTCGATAATAATGTTTTTCCTCGACAATAAGACACAGAAGATGGAATGGGAGTTGAGGTATTTCGGTAACACGAAGGTGGGGTATTTTGTTTTTGCAAGGTGTTGTTGTTACAGGTTCGTCGGGAAAATGACAAGGTGTGGATGTGGTGTTGCAAGGGTTAAAATCACCATTTCTTGAAATTTAACATAAAAAACTAAAGACTGTTTGACACAGACACAAAACATGTTATAGTTTTTCAAACCATAGAACTAAGCCTGTAATATTTTTAATTCTAGGAATGAAATACGAAATTCAAGCAAACATTAAGGTATCCGTGTAATTTACTCATAATTTTATTATGCTTTTAACAATTCTATACTTCTAATAGTTTCAAGCTTTTGAATTCCGATGACTTCAAATGTTATTTACCCTAACTTTTTAGATCGTATACTATATCAATATATTTAGCTCCAATACGAGTAAATAGATCTGTGATTGATAACTTTTAAGTAATTTATCATCTAACATCATATTATTAATTTCATAATACTCGAACTCATATCCAAATATTTCTCCAAACTACCATATTATGGTTTCGGGTTTCAACAAAATTAGGTTAGAATCACGTAGCTTTTTTTTTTAATATTTATTTCAATACATTCAAATTTGTGGGGGCTAGGATACATACAACCATTTGATGCACAATAATTTAATAGCATTTATCTTATTTTAAATAACACTCATGTGAGGCTCTCATTTTGTCCAAAAGATAGGATTAATACATCCATCACGATGGTCCCAATACACACCTTTTCTCACCTTATTATCACTACAAACCACTATGAAGAAAGCCATTGAACAAACCGAAGACCAAGAGCTCGAAATCGCCAAGGCGGTGGCGCAAGCATGGCTCGGTCACACCACCACCACGTCGCCACCACCATCCACCAAAGAGTTTGATGCCCATCGCCTCAACTTCAAGATCAAACCCACACGGTTTAAGCTTGAAGCAATGAGTAAACCAGTACGAAAGAACAATAACAATAATAATAACAATGGGCTTTCAACAAGTTGGGATTTCAAGCAATCGCTTTGGGACTCTTATGAGATTGTGGCCGTTTCAAGAAGGCTTGAGACGGGGTTATTGTTGGGAAATGAGTTTAATGAGTCGGGTAAGGGAAGGCGAAAAAAGGAGAGCAAGAATAGCCTTCGAAACATATTCAATCAAACGTTTAGGAGGTTTGATGGATAGAAATTTGTTTCCCGATTCGTTTTTGTGCATTCGGGTGAGATAAAGTTTCTTGATTATGTTTAACATGTTTAAGATTTACTTTCGAGTATGTAGAAATGACAACTTTATGTTGAAATCGTGTTAATTGAAACCTTTCAAGCCCGGCTCATGGTCAGTTTCTTGTCTACAACCGTTAATCCTGGATACTTGTTTGTTCTTTTAGTATTTTTAAAGCCCGTCTTCCACCCCGGACCGACTATAATCTAAGTTTAAGGATGACCGTATCATGTTTTTTTGATAAGAATCAGTAATCTTAGTCTCACACCTGATTATAAAATTACGTTTTTTGATAAGAATCAGTAATCTTAGTCTCAGACCTGATTATAAAATTATGTAATATATTTGCATCAATACATCTTGGGTATCACTATGGTAATTGTCATTGGC
The DNA here is from genome assembly GCA_018326385.1 of Flaveria bidentis. Lineage (NCBI taxonomy): Eukaryota > Viridiplantae > Streptophyta > Magnoliopsida > Asterales > Asteraceae > Flaveria > Flaveria bidentis. Next base: position 2,097 of record BJCM01084917.1, read on the forward strand.
ATTCCTGTTCACATCAAGTATATATAGCTATTAGTTTGTTAAAACTTACTCTTTAAGATTTCCTAAGTATATATTTTTCTCTTGTAATTTTTATTATTATATAATTTTATGTTTTATAAGGACAACAAATTAAATTATCATCGTAAAATGTTTAAAATACTTAAAATTAATACGCTGGCCTAGGGGTGTTCAAAATATTCAATATCCGAAAATATCTGAAATTCGATCCGTATCCAAATCCGAATAAGTCGATCTGAATCCTTATTCGGATATTCGGATAGGATCTCATCCGAATCCGAATTCCTTATTTGGATTTTGAATCGGATTTCGGATATTACAATTTTTTATTCCGCTTATTCGGATTATTCGGATATCCGATTAATCCGAATAAGACTTCTACTATGTTTCTAGCCCAATACTCATTACTCAACTATTTATTATTTTTCAACTCAATACACAAGAATATTTACACATTCTAGTCATAATCCTAAATAATTATGCAATAATCGACCGTCATTCTAAATTAGAGATTCTAATCTTCGGGTTCTTTACAATTACTTACTATGTTTTAATTTTGAATTTGCGTACAAGTAAAATTTTATTTTTTAATTTTATATCTTTTATTGTGATTTCCAACTTATAAAATGTTAAGAAAAAAAGGCAAAAAACTAAAAAACTAAAAAAACAATAAAATAGAAAAAAATTGTTATTTGGTTTATTCGGATTATTCAGATATATTCAAATCCGATCTGAATTGAATTCGGATAGATTCGGATCGGATAGAAAAATCCTATTCGGATCGGATCGGATTTCGGATAGAATCATGAAATTTTAAATCCGAATAATCCGTTATCCGATTCGATGAACACCCTTCTCCTATAAAAATACATTTAAGGTTGTATCTAATGCAAATTCAAACAATAATTTATTGTTAACATAACTTGTAAATGTTATCTTATAAATTCATAACTTCCATGATGCTATAAATCTTAAAAGGTAATTTCAAACTTCATATCATACAAAATGTAATTAATATTTCTAAAATACATATATCATAAAAAAGATTACTTTTTACGTACTAGTAGAATGAAGTATCAATAGACAATAGTTAAGAGAAGATTCAAAAATAAAATTAAAATTTTTGAGGTATATGGTTTGAATATATTGTTATATGGTTTTAGGTATCATCTAATACAATACCCGTATCTTTTCCGAACCCATAAATTCTTTCTTTTTATCAATCTCATACCCAAAACTTGTCCTTATCAATCTTTTCCGAACCCATAAAAAGATATGATTGATATCTTCACTAGTTCTATTTGGTGATTGATTAATAGAATGATTATATCTCATTATTTTCCACTCTTAAAATTATGGTTTTCTCGTAGTAAAAAAATTATTATTTTGCTTACAATCGTAAGAATGACTTGTCATATTTATTATTGGATTTAACATGATCATAAACTACATATAAACTAGTCGTAACAGAATAAACATGATAATTTTATTTACAACTTATTTCGAACAGTTAACACATGTGAAACCAAGAAAAATATATACCAAGGCATAATAAACGTTTTATAATATATACTTTAAAGTGACCCATATCACACACTAGTTAAAGAGATGAAATCTACAACTAAAAACCCCACTAAAACATAAAACTGAATTTACATAAGTATTTCCTTCACAAATTCTCCCTATAACAAAAACAAAAAAAAAAAAAGATTTTTAAAATTTATATATACTAAAAAGAAAAAAAGTATAAGTGTCACTTTAATGTCAAGCAACCAAAACCATAGCCATTGAACTGAAAACCGTAGCACAAGCAACAGCAACAAGACTTCTTTCTCTAACCAACACCTTCAACAAATGCACCACCACCCTTCCACCGCCAGCACACGGCGGCGCTTCCCCACAAAACTCAGCATCACAACCACCGTGATCCACGTAACCATGGTGGTTCTAGCCACCACCACCACCAAGCCAGCAATCAACACCACCACAACAGCCCGAACAACAGACCACATGTGAACCGACTCAAATGACAACCTCCACCACGATCCGCAGCAGTTGTAGAACAAAAGAACAATGAATAGAAAGAAGAAGAAGAAGAGGCGTGAAGCAGTTGTTTTCGACGTGTTGATGATCATAAGGAGAGAGTATTATTATGGTTTTTTTTGGGTTTGAGGGTATGGAGATGAAGTGATGAAGATGTATGAATGGAGTTATGGAGGAATGTTGCTTTTTGAAAGATGAATGATGGTTGAAGGGGAAGTATTTGAGAGCATGTGAAGGTGCACATGGGCTTGTTGGCAATGGTGGCAACAACTTTGTTTGAATAATGGGGTGAAGTTGTTTGTGGTCATTTTGAGTATAAATTAAGAAGATGGTAATGATTAATAATTATGGGATTGAAGGTTTGGAGAAAATTACGGTTGTCAAGCAATTTATATAAATATCATAAAAATGATACATAAAGTTGTTAATATCTCAAGGATTTGAGGACGTGTAAGTGGACTAAACTTGTGTCTAGATTCACCTCATTAACAAGTATGAATTTTAATAATTTTCATTTGTTGTCGTTTGAGTCGCTGCTCGTACTTGTGCGTTACTTTTTAATATAAAACTAGTATTAAGCCCCGGATGTTGCAACACAAGGCATAAAAAGATGTCAAATATTATCAATGACGCACCACTATCAGTGACCATCAATATAAAAAAATCTTATTAAAAAAAGAAAATAAAAATACGAAAAAAAATAAAATAAAACTGAGCAAAAAATATACGTAAAAACGATTAACCACGAAGGCGAAACATAGAACATATTAAATAATAAGTAAATCAATCCAGGTGCAACACCTTGCGAAATAACATCTCTTTCGGACACCTTGGTACACTACAAATCCTCAGGTTTTTATTATCTAACTAGCAAGCGTACTTTGCTCAATACAACACGACTCGACATAAATTTCAACACGAGCTAGTGTTAGACTCAAAAATGTTACAAACTTAAAACCACATAAACTAAACATACAACTTAGATCCCAAAGAAGTGATAAGAAAGCTATTTGCGTAATAAACTCTCTCGAAAATATTAAAACATTTGGGGTTCTCGAAGGGAAAAACAGTGTGTGAAAATATAAAGAAAAAATATCATCAATGGAATGAGAGTTGGAAGTAACCTAATTATAGTTGTTGGTTGAGATATGGGTCTGTTGTTGTGTTCCCTCCACCACCCAAATATCCGCCAACGGTCCCAGCCACACTGGTTAACCACGACGTGCTGCGGCTCAACCAACCGCCTTGAGTCGGCTCATGCTCAACACTTTTGCTTTTTTCTTCTTCCTCTAATAACAAATCAAGCAACCTCTTAGCCATGAACTCCTTCACAGCTTCAACCCCCTCATTCACCACCTCTTTAGGCGGGACCACCAGCGGGTTCTCTTCCAGGTTGAGTTTTTCAAGGCCCTCGAGGCGGCCAAATGTGGCGGGAAGTTCATGGATCTGGTTGTTGCTGATGTCTAGTTCTTTGAGGTTGGTTAAATCGCCGATAGTCAAGGGAAGTGATGTGAGGTCGCTAAAATTACCGCTCAGGTTAAGAATCTCGAGGTTTGAGAGGTGGCCAATGGATGGTGGTAGGACCCGGAGTTCATTGAAGTGGGCGTCTAGAAACTGTAGTGATTTCATTTCTCCGATTGAGGTAGGAAGTGAGCGGATCTTGTTTAACGGGACTGAGAGTTTCTTTAGATTCACGAGCTCAAAACCAATGTTGGTGGGTAAGTATGTTAGCTTATTGAAGCTGGCATCAAGTTCTACTAGTGACCTGAAATAAGACAAAGTTGGATAACATGTTAGAACAAGCTGTAGCAGAGGGGAGAGCAGCAAAATCGGACCATAACCAGATAAAACGAACCATAACCAAAATAATCGCAATTAACGAAACAATTTAGAAACCGTTGGTGCAATTATGGTTATATGTGTATTAACAACCGAAACTTATAACCAAAACGCCAGTGAAACTAAACCTACATATTTTTTTAGAAATAATATCAATTATATTTGAAAATTTCTGTTATTATTTTTTGAAAATAAAATATATTACTCGCCTATCCTTCATTATAAATTTAACTGAAATGGACTTGAATCGATCCACACTAAAAGCCAATGTTTAACCAAATTTCCTTCCCACAATCCCACATAACCAAAAAAATCTAACTGCTTTGTAACAGATCCCAATTCGTTATTAAAATCAAAAGCCGAAAGTTACAGTTTTGGTTTTAGCCTATAACCGAACAAAATCAACCCATGCTCACCATAGTGTTTGGATGTCGTTTTGTTGGCTGATGTCGTAATAATATGATAATTTGTTTGAGTGTTTGGCAAATCCTTACTATTAAAAAATTAATACACAAATGATCAGAAAGGGCATTCTTGTGAAAAAAAAAAAAAAAAGAGATACATCTTGTGGGATAAGAGTAAAAGTCTCTCACACTAGTCACTAGGTCAAGGGGTATCTGGGTAATTTTATTTCACTCATTTGATAATAAGTATGTTAAATTGCAGCTACTATAAATTTCTTTGATCAGAAGCCGAATCTATTTATCCAAACATTAAAAACTGGTCGCTAAACTAGCACTATTTGGATAATCAATTGCAAAACGCAAATCAAAATACCCCCTTAGTTAAACTATAGAGTAGCTTATCAAGATAAGTGAAGAGAATAAACAGAAAATTCGATGAAAAAAGCAAACAAATGTACCTGCAGTGACAAATGCTGTCAGGCAGGGACGTTAGTTTGTTGCTAGAAACATCTAGAATCTTCAACTTTAGCAACAAACCAATGGAATCTGGCAATGATTCCAAAAGATTTGAAGAAGCATTAAGCTCTTCAAGATTCTCAAGTCCAGCAATTGAATCAGGAATGGTCTATTACAACACACGACAGCAGTCAATATGAAAGTGTATACCAAAAAACAAAACAAAAAAATTAGGTAAGGAATGATATAAATCCCCTAACGTGTTTAAAACTTCACATTGCTAGCTAGTTGCTAAACATAGTGTAGTATGAAGTCAAAATAAAACAACTGTTTCCGGTCTACATCAGATGGCATAATGCCCATTGTTAAGTCGATATCATATTATGTTTCAAGTCATGAATCAGAAAAGATATAATTTACAGCAACATTCAAAGGCCAAAAGAGCTGAGTGATAGCAAGCCCTGCTTCATTAACTAACTTCTTTTCTTAGCTGTCTACGGAAAGAAACCGGGTTTGGACCTGGAGCATACAACTTAATACATGTCAGGTACCGTTGAGGTCCAAACCCTTTTCTTTGTTTTGTTTTTACATTAGTTATCTTGGTGAAAATTAATCCAAAACCACTAAGCCAATGTTGATTCCGGTTATTGGTACAGTTTGGGACTAATAGGTTGACACCTGTACCGTACCGATACAGAATCAGCATAATATGGTCCAGACTGTACTCATATTCTTAAATTTTCCTCTCGATACAGTACTGTTTCGTATGGTTGCACGCCCCGAGTAGAGATCGATCAACAGACCCACAGCAGAGACACATTCCAGTTCGAATCCAAAACAATAATACTAGGACAGAATGAATAGCATATCTAGAACCTGATACAGTAATTAGAGCTTTGCTCATCTAATTAAATAAACTAAATTGGCTCTCTAACTAGCATCCAACTTTCTTATCTAGTTAACAGTTTATGACTTTATCCTCGAACAACAAGTCTTATACGTCATCATTTTCTTTCACACTTGCACAAGCTAACAGCAAGAACATTGACACTGATCTCCACAATTTTTTGATCTTATTCCAAGTATATCAACATAGTTCATAATCATATTCATCATTTCATTCTGCTGCTGTTATCCGCTTTAACTAACAGATGAATCAACAAAACAGCAACAATATGATATGTAAGACGAGATCAAGAGATTATTATTACACTAACCTCAAGTTGATTCGATGACAGATTAAGAGAAATCAGCATCCGAAGCTTCCCAAACGCTTCAGGAAGAGAAGGCAACCTCCTCTGCGACAAATCAACCCTATCAACATTCCTCACAACCGCATCTCGAAGAACAGCAACCACTTCATCGTTAACATCATCTTCAACCGGAGTGTCACCAACCTCCACCGATTTCCCCCCTCTCATCGCCGCTTCATACAGCTTCTCAAGCTTCTTCTCCGCCTCACTCAACATCCTCTCATACGACTGATGCATCTCGTACAACGACACCACCGCCGCGTACGACTGTTTCTCCCTCTCCTCCTCCTTCCTCCGTCGCTCCACCTCCACCGTCTCCTCGTCGGAAAGCGCCACCGCCTGAAGCCGATCCACCGCTCCTCCTTCAATCTCCGCTAGTCTCGACCTCGCGATGTCAACAAACTCGTGATCCGGACACTCTCCTAGCGTTTTCAGCACAGATCGAGTTCTCGACACATCCGCAACAGCTTCACGCATCGATTCAATGAGCTCAGGATCGTTCAAGTGAGGCATACGCTCCGTGATCTCAAACACAGGCTCCGGCGACGTTGAACGACTCTTATCCGTCTCCGGCGGTGGTTGTTCGATGTCGAACTCCGGTGGCTGTGAGCGATTGACGGTGGGGAGTTTGGACATCACGTACGACAGAATTGGGAACTTCTTAGGGTTTGGATCCATTGAAGATCGATGAATTCAACACAAAACGTAAGAGATGGATTGATTATTGGATTATAGGTGAGATTTTGGGTGAATTTAGAGATGAAATTGGACGATTTCTACAAGGAGTCAATGGTGGAGACTGAAGAGTGTTGGTTTGAGAATAATATTATTCGAGTGTGGGGTTCATCTTATCGGGTTCGAATTATTCACCGGTTTGGATGGACCGTGTGTCCCGAACCGGAAATGTTTGATAACGGTTCTGGAGTGAACCGGCTCTGGGATTATAAAACGGTTTTTTTTTGTTTGTTATTTGGTTTAGAATATTGTAATGAGAAAAAACAAAATGAACTTAAGCTCTGATGTTGTATTCTTTGTTTTTACCGTCATATTTTAATTAGTGAAAATTATTTGAAAGATGGAAACCATGAAAAAAAATGTAAATATGCTCTTAACAATGGAAGCTATTACTTATTAGTTGGTTATGATTTAATCGAATAACGGTTAAAATATAAGTTCCAAAGTGAAGGTCATGAGTTGGAATCTCACTAGGTGTAATATGCTTCTAGTGGACTAAAAGTTTTACTACAATGGGTCTTTAGGTGGTGGGTTTCCATTGGAATGGTGGGCGAGCCGGGTCACCAGCGTTGTCTGTGTTTGCGGGCGTGAGTGGCGTTTCGTCATTGAGTTTTCCCGGGTGACCGGGCTTAAAATTTATTCGTTAGTCGTTCAAAAAAATATATGAAATAATTACATAATAAATATGTCTGGATGGTAAATTTGAAAATGACCTATAATTATTGATTTTTTTCAAATCCTTCCATTTTTAAATGGATAAAACTTTTTTATAAATGACATTATTTAAAAAGAATAAACCATAAAATCAAGCATTTTATACTTTTTAATATGTGTAGAGTATTGTTATACTTTTTTTAACATATAAATATTTTCTTAAAAAGTTTATATGTTGTGTGTATAATTTGCGTAGTTATAAATATAACTTGCGTAATTATAAATATAACTTGCATAATTATAAATATAACTTGTGTCATTATTTTTTATAACGTGCGTAATTTTTCTTTGCGTAATTATGTAACTTTTATGTGTAATTGTATCACTGATGAAACTACCCATCCATCAAAAAACACGTGTCACGCTCTAGTGACTCCGCACGCTTCGCACGAAATTAGAATTTGTATGGTAACCGACCCCATGATTTATATATTAATTTTTGACAGTAATACTTTTTACTTTAATTTTATTTTTATTACCAATGATAATCTCATTCAATCTTTATGTTTTTTTACTATTGATTTGATAATTTTTTACTTGTTTCGCTCAAAGTGACGATTAAGAGCAAAATGTGTGAGCACGGATCTTTCTTGTTAGTAAAATTGGATCTCTTTTGTTAGTAAAATTAAGTTGAAATCAAATATAAAATCAGTGTAAATTTATGATAATTATGTAAACGGAGTTGTTTTTGACGATAATAGTGAAAGTCAAGAGGGAAATCGTCTAAAATTCCAATATGAATTATTATTAGTCAATTATAAAGTTAAATTATTACATATAACACTTCAAAGAATTTTAAACACGGCCAATTATAAGTTTAAATAATTACATATACACTTTACAGAAATTTTAACAGTCAATTATAAGTTTAAATTATTACACATACATTTTAAAGAATTTTAAACACATAATCCTAAATGGAGTGTAATGATCCAACCGGTTAGTTAACAAAAGAGAGAAATTAGAGCCTAGCAAAGTTCTCTTCTTTACGCCCCATGATAGCATGTGCATAGCCTGTTTGAAACACTTACAACCAAAAAAGATGTTACATTTCTTGACATTTATGATGTTGAATGTTTTTAATTAGATAATTTAATATTGTCTCTAATTACTGTATCGTATGTCACGTCAATCCTAATCAAGTTACGTACCCTCTTACAATGTTTTTAGGATTTATAGTTTATTTCATGTATATGCTTTAACATAACAAAACAAAACCTAATAATACTTTGAGAAAAAGCCAAGATAAGTAACAGGAAATTTCAGAGGATAAGCACAAATAAGTTAAAAGATGCATGTTCAGCGTGCCACTCTTCTTGTTGCTTTGTCTTTTAGTTAGAACTGGTAGGGAGGCGAAAACCGTGACAAGTAGCACTAATGTCACGTTATCTTCAGTAACCATACATCTAACAAGTTATGATAATTAGTAATATTTAAATTAATTTTTTATATACAATTTATGAGTTTCACACAACCTACAAACACACATAAAATATAAATTTTATATTGGAAAAATCATGAAATGGATCATTTTGATCGATATTTATTCAGGAAAAAACCAGATGCCATTGCGTCCTGTTATCGCTAACTAAACAACATAATATGCAAATATATCGTCCCATCACCAGGTTGGTATAACATAATTTCAAAATAACAATGGTTTTAAAAAAGAAAGAGAAAAAAAAAGAAGCAAATAAAGCTTCACTCCCTCCCCCTTTGATCGAAGAAAGGCAATATCATCCTCTGGTGTATCCAAAAATGTTTACAAGTGAATGATCGACCAAATAATTAAACAAACTTTTAATTACACTTATGATTGTATTAAGTAAATTATTTGATACTAGTAAATTTGTATATTCAAGTTGTGAGAGTGTCCATGCTTTTGAATACAGATTTTTGTTAAATTTAACAAATATGAAGTGTGAAATATTTGAAACAGCTTGTTAGCCGTATTTTTTAAACAATAATATCTTATTATGGGTACATCTTTATTTTAATAAGATATTTTACCATAAGTGATTTTAAAAAATCCATTTAACACTACAAGAAAATTGATTTATTGCGACTAGATTTTTAGAGACGAAATTATATATTTTACCATAAGTGATTTTAAAAAATCCATTTAACACTACAAGAAAATTGATTTATTGCGACTAGATTTTTAGAGACGAAATTATATATTTTACCATAAGTGATTTTAAAAAATCCATTTAACACTACAAGAAAATTGATTTATTGCGACTAGATTTTTAGAGACGAAATTATATATTTTACCATAAGTGATTTTAAAAAATCCATTTAACACTACAAGAAAATTGATTTATTGCGACTAGATTTTTAGAGACGAAATTATATATTTTACCATAAGTGATTTTAAAAAATCCATTTAACACTACAAGAAAATTGATTTATTGCGACTAGATTTTTAGAGACGAAATTATTTCGTCTCTACATATACACTTATAGCGACTAAATAGTCGCAACAAGTTTTTCATTTTTTTTGTTTTCTAGGATCTTTTCGAGACTAAGTTTAGTCGCTACAAGTTTTGGCAAAGTGGAGGGAAAGGTTGGCGGTAGTGAAAAAATTATAGCGACGATGTTTAGTCTCGATAGGTTAAAATTAATTTATTTTCTCTATTTATATAACAAAAGTTCAGATAAATAAAAATAAAAAAATATAAACAATTTTAATAAAAACGAATAGGTATTATATTTAGTCTCTATAGGTGAAAATTAATTTCTTTTCTTTTTTATACAACATATGTTCAAATAAACAAAAAATATAAAATAACATTTTTTAATAAAACCCAAGAGAGATAATTTTTAATATCTATAGGTTAAGAATGAATTTTAATAATGTCAGCTCCTTTACCAAATTCCCCAAACTATTACCTTCAATCGACCCCCAAACCACCGCCAATCCTTCAATCGACCCCTAAACCATCGCCGCATCACCGCCGGCGCCCCATCACCGCCAGCACCCCATCACCGCCGGCGCCCCATCACCGTCGGCCCCATCACTGTAGAACCCCATCATCGTTGGCCCCATCACCGTCGACCTCACCATCACTGTAGAACCCCATCACCGTCGGCCCCATCACCGTCGACCTCACCATCACTGTAGAACCCCATCACCGTCGGCCCATCACCATCGACCTCACCGTAGTTGTCGACAACAACTGTCTTCTTCTCTTACCATCATCGTCGGTATGTTGTCTTGAGTTTTTAGGGTTTAGGTAATGTTAAATAAAGTTATGGTTAAACTAGAGGGACTAATTGTGACTTTGTTTGATAGTTAAGGAGCACTTTATAAACTACTGAAGAAGTTTTATAAAGTGCTGAAGAAGTTTATAAAACTACTGAAGAAGAAAAGTAGTTTTATAAAACTACTGAAGAAGAAGCTCGCAAACTACTGAAGAAGAGAAAACTCTATATATACAGAGATAATCGGTAGTTAGGAATAACAGAACAGAGTGTATGTGAGCAGAGCGTATTTTCTTCTGAAGTTTGAATTCTTCCGAATTCTGTTGTAACTCGATTTGATTGTTCATGTTTGTTCTTGATTTCGTAATA